>JARYGA010012089.1:0-28722 GCA_030545235.1 Helianthus tuberosus
GTTATTGGTGAAGATAGAAGATTGAAAGGACTTTTCTGGGCTGATGAGCAATCAAAAACAAATTATACAGTGTTTGGTGACATAGTAGGTTTTGATGCTACTTATAAATCAAACAAGTAAGTTTTTTCTTTTATTGCGTTATATATCCTATTGTGTCACACCCCGATATTTCCACATATTACCGGTGGGCCCGGTGGGGAGTATCGTGACGTAGTTGATATCATCATAGTCAAATAATCACAGTTCAATGCACAGCGGAAGTCTACAGTAATAATAATACAAACCGATTAGAAAGTATAATAAAGTATTACACAACGGTTGTATATGGATCCACAGGCAGATCTTAAATCAGAAAAATAAACACTGTTCAACAGACTTTAGACGTTTAGAACTTGCAAAATTCCTTATTAACGCCCTGAGCTCCCATCCAATTACGTACAGTACCTGTCACTTAATCTTTTTGGAAAATACGTCAGAGTTCACTGGTAAATATAATTAACGGACTCTTTTGAAAACATTTATGAAAATTGATTTAAATGCACAAGGCACAAATATCCTTTTATAACTTGGGACAATTATATAAAAATAATCTTGTATACAGATTTATATGTTTGTTATACATTCAGGGCCCAATATAGAAACTGAGTCAAGATTAACAGACACACCACAAGTATAGGCCCACAAGAGAGTGAGATACCGTTTTTCCTACGCCACCGTCAGGTTTATGCCTACACCTCGTGCTTAAGACGTGGCTATTTCTTAATAAATGATGCCAAGGATATTGATCGGAGTGTCGCGCTCCGGTCAAAGATAATATTTATAAGCCCAAATTACCCTTAACTATGTGTTAGTGGTAGTAAGGGGTCGAACCACGAAGAGTATGTGGTTTGCGAATGGATTCGATTGAATTAAAATGAAAATCACAAATTATGAAGCTTGCTATAATGTTTTTGTATTTTTATTTAGTTGAAAAAGATGTGAATTGGTTTATTTGATTAAAGACTAATGATTAACGATTGTAAGAAAATTTGATTACTAAACAATAATGATAAAAAGGGTTTACATCCGGCTTCGGTAATTGCCAACCTAGGGTTTCTACAAGTTTTAGATCCAACTCAATTGTATATGATTAGCGGATTTAGTGTACCGTGACTTAGGTGCCAATAACTATCAACGTTTCGAAAAACGGATAAGAATGCACTTTGTAATCAACACAAGTAAAACCTAACCATGACAACGCATAACTACACATAACCATTTCGCAAAGTCATAACTTTATAATCGTCGACAATTTATGAATATGAAACAAATGTAAACTATTGTCAATGGTTTCAAAAATCAACACAATTTGTCACAAAGTTGAAGCAAGAAACAATTCAAAACCCTAGATTAAACAACTACCTACACCGGGGTGAAACCAAGGTGATTAGCCGCTCATGGTTGATGAAACTTGATCACCGGATGCTTGAAACTTGAATGAACTCATCTCGAAGCTTGAAGGATGGAATGATGAGGTGTAGGGTTTGTAATGGTGAAGGTTTAATGGATGAATGGATATTAGGGCTAATGGATGGATTGATGGTTGTGAATGACGATGATGATGTTCTTGATGATTCGGGTCCTGTGTGTGATTAGAGATGGAATAGAGATGAATGGTAGGTGGTAATGGCTCCAAGGATGATGATTCAAACCTCAATAATCGTGTAACCCCCGAGTTAATGCTCTAAGAACCAATAATAATTGTTCTCACACCAAGAAAACCCAAAATTCGCGTTTTGAGGAACTGAGGGCCGTCGCCGACGGGCCTGACCCCATCGCCGACGAGCTCTGAATCACTAAAATGCACCCGACGGCTTATACTCCTGGATACGGACAACTCTGGCCGACGGGCAATTTTAGAGGGCGTCGCCGACGGCCTGGGACCCGTCGGCGACGGGCTCTCCGTCTCTGTTTCTCCAATTTTTCCGTCTCGCACTCCCGTTTGATCCGTAACGTGTCCCGGTTGTCCGTTTTCCGCTCCGGTGACCCGTAAAGCTCCCGAAAAACTCCTTAAACTTCATTAAACCTGCAAAACACAAATCTAATTAAAAGTGGGCTATTCAAGATTAAAACTCCTGTAAAAACATCAAGTTACACGATTACGAACACCGATTTTCAATCACGTATCACATCCCCACACTTGTCTTTTGCTTGCCCTCAAGCAAATCTGTTTTTCACTTTCACGTGGGTCGAACAACGAATACACTTCCCATTCCCGAGACGAAGGTTAAGGTTAATTGTCATGCCCAAGTTCAAACATTTTTACAGTTTTCAACATATTTACCGGTCAAGTGAACAATCACATATAATAATGGTTATCCAAGATTATCCCGCCCGTAAAACTAACAAGTCATGCACATCCCTCACAATGTTCTCTCCACTCGGCATATAAATTGGCTAATGTGTATATTGTATTAGCACTTCAATCAATTAATCGCTCAAAACCGATTAGAACACGTACCCGCATAGGCTTGCAACTCAATCATTCTCCACCACCGATCACGAATACTAAGCACAAGTCATAAGGTCTTTGTAAGGGTTGTAACGGGGCTAGGCTAAGGGTAGGAAATATGATATTTTAAAGTGGCTAAGGTGATGAAAATTTGATTTTTTTACGAAAGACTACTCTAAACAAAAGTAAACTATAAACATCAACTACAAGGCAACAACTTTAGCCTTTTATTTCTCAACTAAGAACATATATTTTTGTTCTTTTCTCAACAATTTTCTATCTTTTTCATAACATTTTCTGATTTTTCTTTTCTTTTTTTTTTGCAAACAAATAAATCACAACTGTACAATTTGACTCCTATAATCGAATTTTCATCACACGGGTTTAAAAGAAAAGGTTTAACGGTTATGGGCTAAAGGGTGGTCAAACGAAAGGATTAGGCTCAAAATTGGCTACTAGGGGATAATTTTTGGGTAAGAATATAAAAATGGTGTAAAAGGAAAAGGTTTACCTAATGCCTTAATCATTCTCGTGCTTGTATACGGTCTATGGTCTCGAACGTATCAAAAGTTGCAAGTTCTACAATACGTGACTAATGGTCCACTCAAACAAAGAAACATGTATATGTAAATATATGATATAAAAGTGGCTCAAAACCTCACGTATAAGAGTATGGTATGTGATATGCATAAAATGCTAGTTCCTTAGGCGAATTACTCCCAAATAACCACCCGCTAAATACCCGTCATGCTATTAATTTGAACTTGACCATGACAAAAGACCAAATGGGTTGTGCCATCCCTCGTTGACTTAGTTACTTGTGCTTTTAAGATCGCTTTTGAAACAAGAAATTTTTGAAAAATTTTTGAAATTTTCCCCCATCCTCACACTTAAGGTAAACATTGTCCTCAATGTGTAGTGTTTAAATGAACGGGTCAAAATCGAAAACTTTTACTACTCCTCCATCCCCACACTTGAGGTAAACATTGTCCTCAATGTGTAAGAACTAGAGTTTTAAAACACACAAGGGATGCGACACGGCTAACTTCCCAAAAATTCTACCCCGGAAAAATAACATACAATTACAATCCACTTATTACTAATCTAAGAATCAAGGTAAAAAGGAAACGCATGCACCTGATTTTTGTCGCTTGATGCCCATATCTTCTTCTTCTCTTCATAAAAACGGTTGTCCCGCGAACATGTTGTACCTACAAATCTTAACCCTTGTGTAGAAGCATGCTTCTCACAACCATTGAAATTTGTTAGGTGATTAGTTCTACCATTTTTATGAAAGTGTTACCAAATCATGCGTTAAATTACCTTGATTTTTGTGGAAAAATAATTTACAACAATAACAATCCTAACTCACTTTCGTAGGAATCACGGTTGCATTTAGCTTATGCAACAAGCCCTTTTAAACCCCCCAATAGCTTGGGAGGACGAGATGTCTCGTGAGGGTTATATAGGGAACACACCCACAACGTTCATTTAACTAGGCAAAAAGAAATAATAACGAAATAGAAATAAAGAAAACTAAAATATACAACAACAACAAAAAGCATACCTCGCCTTCACCGCTGATATCTCTCGTTCGGGTCAACTGGCGGGTTTGGCTAGTATGGATAACCAGTGAGGGCCTCAAACATCTCCCTGTAGTTATCGAGAGGACCCGACTCTCCTTGATGTGGTGGCTGATAGGGTATCGGAATGAAGCTAGACCCAACTGCCTCGGGCCAGTGAGGGGTTGGATCAGATGGGCCTCGTGGAACGGGGAGGTTGGGGTAGTCGGTCCACCCCGAGTGTTCGACATAAGGAAGGCCGGCTTTATAATCTCTTTGATGTCTCTCCTGATCATGGAGGATTTTGGCGTTATTAATAGCTATTTGGTTAGAGACACATAAGGCACTCCATCGGCGTCGATCCAATTCATTGCGCTCGTTTTGACGCCTCTCCGCGTCTGCCTCCCATGCCCGTCTTTGGGCTGTCTCATCCTCTGCATCTTTATCAAACGCTCCATTTGGGATCTTTGGAGCGCTTGTTGTAGCTGTTGCTCTTCCATATGCTTCTCCATCCTCTCACGATAGGCTGTCTGAAAGGCCCATTGCTCCTGCATCTGGGATCCATGTGTTTCCTCCCAGTTCTGTCTCATCTTATTATACTCTCTGCCCTCGCCTATACACGCAGAGACATTGTCAAACGTTTCTTGTTGGCCCCGGTTGAACTCCTTGTACGAAGGTACCCGTCGGAAGTTCACAAAACTTGCCACATCGGCATTCAATTCCCTGTGTGGCCTCATATACCTCTGTTTTGGTTCCCGTGGACCACGAGGCTCAGTTTCGTCTTCTTCATCAACCATTTCCTCATCTCCCCCAGCTCCTTGCTGTGCTTCTGGATTAACAAACTCATACCTGTGACCCAATTTGTCGGTCACCACATATTTGTTTCCCGAAAGCTTCACCTCTATCTTCCAATTTTTCTTCATTGCCGCTTGGTTGATTTCTTCCAAAGGCTTAGATACCCACAACGATTCTGGGGGAAGACAATTCTGCTGGAGGATCATGGCACTGATGAGGCGTGCATATGGAATAAAACGCCTCTGAGATGACTCCCGGGTGAACCATGTGTTCATCATGATGATATGCCTCCATGACAAAGTAGGTGTCTCGTACAACAAGGAATGAACAACCCTACAATCACTTGCTCTCACTCCTCCTCTATCGCCAAATCTCACCAAAACATTCTCTAGGGAAATTCCTTGAAGAATCCTTCCCTCAATCACCATTTGAGTTCTTTGGGCCGCTCCCCCGTCATTATATGCTAAGATAGCCGCTGTCATTTGTTTCGAATCATCACCATTCATATGATTATCCAAAAATTGTTCAATGGTTGGATAATCATATGCTTGCACCCCCAAAGAGTCAAAGCGCGCAATGCAATTAATCGTTTCGAAGGACATTTTCATATTCCCTCGGCTTGTCTTACCAACCAATCTCCACTGAGCGGGAGGATCATCCTTATTCATGAACCTCAATGTCGCCAACCATTCGCACACCTCCGCCAAATACACCCGAGAGGTGTTGTCTTCACACCAATCAAGAACTCTCTCCCATCCTTGATGCTCAAACATTTGAACGATCCCAATTTGTCTAAACTCTTCCACATTCACAACCCTTTCACACACCACCCTTTCCGGCACTGAATTTTTCTCCTCATCCCATACTTGAGCGCTTCTACTATCCCTGAATTTTTCCCACGCCCAATCCTGCCTATAAAGTCTTGCATCACCCTCTTCTACGGAGCTTAGTTGCTCCCACTTCTTCGGTATTAAACCGGAAGAAGATCCCACTCCCGATGATGAGCCTTGCCCTGTAGTTTTCTGCCTTTTTCTACCTCCAGCCATAACTACAATCACACAACAAACAAAGCATCAATATAAACCCCAACCTTCAATAAATTCTCAAACTTTGAACATGATGTATGATGTTGAAGTTTTAATTAACAAGTAAATGCAAAATCGCCATTTTAAACTTCCAAAGTCGCTCATTTTATCATATACCTGTCAATTTTACTTGTTAACTCGCAATTTCTTATAAGTTCAACATCACCTTCATGTTCAATCATGTAAATAACGGGTGTAATCACTTCACTATGGTTATAACATGTTCAAATTCCATCCAAAACAACCAATCATACTTAAACTCATGCTAGAACAACATACATTGTTTAAACAACCTACTCTTAAACTAACAAGTTTAAAATTTCGGAAGAAAAACAACTAACATATGATAATCAAGCTTAAATTTAAGTAAAATCCATACCTTTGATGTTGTAGACAAGAAGAACTAAGAAAAAGATGTAAAGCAAGTAACTTGATGAACACCCTTCAAATAACCCGAAATTTCACGCTAAAAAATCTTGCAAACTAGCAAGAATTGATGAAAACCGTGATAGGGGCTTTGTTCCTCTCGAAAAATTATGCAAGATGGACTCAAAAATCAGAAGATTTGGTGGAGATTTGATGAACTGATGAAAACTTGAAGGTTCTAGGGTTCTTGGAGTGAAAGAGGAAGAAGATGAAGTGAGAGAAGTAGGTTGAACGATGAGAGAGAGATGAAAGGGTATTTCAGTGTTTTGAATGGTCAAAAATTGATGTAAGGTGAATATGGGTCGATTATGTGGTATGGAATTACTTTAAAATTGAGTTTATTTGGAAAAGAATGAGTTGGGTTCGGTTTTTTACGCTAGAAAATGAGTCAGACCCGGTGAGCAAACCAGAGCCCGTCGGCGACGGCATGGGACCCCGTCGCCGACACCTTCGTTATGATGGCTGGAGCCGACGCCTTATTCGGCTGTTTACGAGATCATGGTGCCGACGGCACTTTTGGGAGCCCGTCTCGGACGGGTCATACCCCGTCGCCGACGGGTAGTAGATTTTCCATTTTTTTAATTTTCAATTTTTTTAATTTTTTTTTTAGAAAATAGGAGGAAAAATATGGACTTTTTGTAAAGGGACTATATACATTAAAAATTCCTAAAAATTATTAAAAATCTTTTTGTAAATTTTTATAAGTTAAAATTTGAAAACACTAAAACCGTTAACGGCCCTACCACCCCCCAAAAAGTCGTGTCCTCAATGCAGATAACAAAATCTAAAAACATACCTTACGTCCTCATGACTCGTTCGGAATGTCCGGACTTCACACAATCAAAAGGGGTTAGTATGCAAACGAAAACAATTATATCCAAAGCATTCAAACAATTAAAATATGGTACATAACTCTACACAACATGTTACCGGTCCTTTTTAGTCGACCTCATAAATCGGAATGCTTACCACGAAGCTTACCGATTTCTTGTTTTCATCTACCTTTTCGTTACCATCAAGAAACGGTTTTAGCCGATGGCTATTGACCGTTTGCCGTGACCCATCCTTCGGGTCCTCGATTGTAACATCACCCAATTGTCCGACCCAGGTGATCACATAGGGTCCCATCCATTTGCTTCGGAGCTTTCCGGGAAAAAAACTTGAGCTTCGAATTGTAGAGCCACACCTTTTGGCCAATCTCGAACTCTTTCTTCCTCAACATAGCATCATGCGCCTTCTTCATCCCATCTTTGTACTTGGACGCGCATTCATATGCCATTTCCCTTAGCTCCTCCAACTCGCATAACTTAAGTTTCCGTTCCTTACCTGCATCATCATATTGAACATTAACTTCTTTAATAGCCCATAATGATTTATGGGCAAGTTCAACCGGTAAATGACAATTTTTACCGTAAACCAACCGGTAAGGTGTAGTGCCAATGGGTGTCTTATGTGTCGTACGGTAGGCCCATAAAGCATCGTTCAACTTGATTGACCAATCCTTACGGTCCGCCCGCATGGTCTTTTGCAAAATCTCTTTGATTTGCCGATTTGACACTTCTACTTGCCCGCTTGTTTATGGCTGATAGGGGGGTAGCAATTCTATGGTCAACACCAAACCGTTTTAAAAGTTTTCCAAACCGAAAGTTTTTAAAATGAGATCCTCCGTCACTTATGATGACACGAGGAATCCCAAACCTTGAGAAAATATTGGTTTGAACAAAATTACAAACTACGGAGTGGTCGTTCGTCTTGGTGGCTATTGCTTCGACCCACTTTGACACGTATTCAACGACCACTAAGATGTACAAATTGCCATAAGAATTGGGGAATGGGCCCATGAAATCAATACCCCACACATCGAAAATGTTGACTACGAGGATTGGTTGCATGGGCATCTCATCCCTTTTTGAAATACCCCCTAATTTCTGGCACTCTACACAATTCTTGGAAAACTCAAATGCATCTTTAAAAATAGTTGGCCAATAAAGACCACTATTCAACACTTTATGACCCGTTTTGTGGCCACTAAAATGGCCACCACATGCAAACGAATGTAGATGCTTCAACACGCTTGGAATTTCCTCATCATCTATGCATCTTCTAATCACTTGGTCCGCACACTCTTTCCACAAGTGCGGTTCCTCTAACCGGTAATACTTGATTTGAGACATGAAATGTTGTCTCCTCCGTCTATCCCAATGTGGCGGTAAGTCACCTGTAACAAGGTAATTTACAATGTTAGCATACCACGGTAACTTATCTAATTTCATAATATGCTCATCGGGAAACGACTCATTGATCTCTAAAGCTTTAGGATCTTCATCAACCATCAAGCGGGACAAATGGTCCGCTACCACATTCTCGGTACCCTTTTTGTCCCGGATCTCTAAATCAAACTCTTGGAGCAATAACACCCATCGAATCAATCTCGGTTTAGCATCCTTTTTCTCCATAAGGTACCTGACAGCAGTGTGATCAGAATAAATAATCACTTTACTACCCCATATATATGACCAAAATTAATCCAATGCATATACCACCGCGAGTAGCTCTTTTTCGGTGGTGGTGTAATTCAATTGTGCATCCGAAAGAGTCTTACTCGCGTAGTATATGGCAACGGGTTTCTTGTCAACCCGTTGTCCCAACACGGCCCCCACCGCATAATCACTTGCATCGCACATAATTTCAAAGGGTAAAGACCAATTGGCCGATTGCAAGATTGGGGCCTCAACTAACTTTTCTTTTAACTTGTTAAATGCATTTTGACAATTTTCACTAAAATCAAACGGTTGATCTTTTAACAACAAGTTACACAAAGGCTTGGTTATGTCACTAAAACCCTTAATAAACCGTCGATAAAAACCCGCATGACCTAAGAATGACCTAACGCCTTTAACACTCGTGGGATATGGCAAAGTGGATATAACTTGTACCTTTGAACGATCGACCTCTATCCCACGACTCGACACCACGTGTCCCAACATGATTCCCTCTTGAACCATAAAGTGGCTCTTTTCCCAACTCAAGACCAAACTAGTTTCAACACACCTTTTTAGTACTTTGTCTAATTGGTCCAAACAAGTCTCGAATGACGACCCAAAAATTGAGAAATCATCCATGAAGATTTCCAAAGACTTCCCCACCATATCTGAGAAGATACTCATCATGCACCTTTGGAAGGTGGCGGGGGTGTTACATAGTCCAAACGGTATTCGCCTAAATGCGAAGGTGCCGTAGGGACAAGTAAACGTTGTCTTTGCTTGATCTTCTGGATGGATGGCAATTTGATTATAACCAGAATAGTCATCTAAAAAGCAATAAAATTGTTGCCCCGATAATTTCTCAACAATTTGATCAATAAATGGTAAAGGAAAATGATCTTTAGAAGTTGCGGTATTCAACTTCCTATAATCAATACAAATTCGCCACCCGGTTACCGGCCGAGTGGCTACCTTTTCACCTGCGTCATTTTTGACGACTTGTATATCCGCTTTCTTTGGAACTGTCTGTGTTGGGCTCACCCATTGGCTATCCGAGATCGGATAAATAATACCCGCATCAAGCCATTTCAAAACTTCCTTCTTCACTACCTCCCGCATATTCAGATTCAATCTCCGTTGTGCATCTCGAACGGGAGTCACACTTTCTTCCGTGATGATTTTATGCATCACCACCGAGGGACTAATTCCCTTCAAATCAGCAATGGTCCATCCAATCACCACCCGATTGGTGACCAAAACACCCATCAATTTTTCCTCTTACTCCTCAGTTAAGTTTGATGCAATGATAACCGGGAGTGTGTTGCCTTCACCAACATAAGCATACTTGAGATGCTTCGGCAACTCCTTCAATTCGACCTCCGGAGGCTTGACCAATGACGACTTCAATTTAGTGTCAATGCTCTCCGGTAAACTCGACACTTGGTGCGTCCATGTCGGTTTTCCCTCTCTAACCGCAAGCACCTCCAAACTTTTCACATCCTCGTCTATGCTCTTATTCATCTCCACCTATGACCTGTCAAACATATAACAATCCTCCATTGTGTTTTCCCCATCCACGACTGTGTCTCAAAGAGGTATACACGTGTCAACAATGTCCGCTATATAGCATTCATCATCAACTGGAGGGTTCATAAGTCCGGAAAAACACATGCAACCTCAACCTTCGGTTTCCAAATTCCATGTCAACCGTTCCTATTTTGCAATCAATTTGAGAATTTGCGGTTGCTAAGAACGGTCGACCCAAAATCACCATAGGTTGCTTGGTTGGGTCCTTGGCCACATAATCAAGTACCAAAAAGTCCACCGGATAGTAAAATTCCTCAATTTTTACTATCACATCCGAGACAATTCCACGGGGTAGTTTGGGTGTCAAATCGGCTAACACCACGGTGGTGTTTGACGACTGAAGTGGACCAAACTCGTATTGGTCATACAAACTACCTAGTAGAATGCTCACGCTAGCACCAAGATCTAGAAGTGCCCGGTTGATTTTAAAGTCGTCTACTTGAATTGAAATGATAGGCGCACCCGGATCTTGGAGCTTAGGTGGAAGTGCACCCGATAGAATCGAACTCACATTCTCGGTTAAATCTAACTTTTTAGGAAATTTATGAGTTCGTTTTTGGGTACACAATTCTTTCAAGTACTTAGCATACGACGATACTTGTTTGATTGCATCCAAAAGAGGTAAGTTAATTTTTACTTGTTTGAAAATCTCCAACAACTCTTCTTGTTGTGGACCTCTTTTGTTTACAATCTTCTTCATGGGTCCCTTCAATGCTTCGGGATAAGGGGCAGTATTAGCCTCCACACCCTTTTCCTTAGCCTTAAGGACGGGTATGGTCACAACGGGAGTGTTATTATTCTTTTTTAAATCATTTTTGTTTTGGCCCGTTTGACCATCCTCATGTTCATCCTCACTAGCATCTTCCACCACCCCTTCAACAAACTGGGGTGGTGGTGTTTTGACACCATTATCCACAACTCGACCACTACGTAAAGTTATTTGATTAATTGGTACCTCAAGTGTGTTCCTTGAGCTTGACCCTTGATGCTTAGGGTTCACCGTTGTGTCACTTGGAAGCTTTCCCGTGCTTCCTCTTATTTGAGCCATTTCCTCCGCGAGTTGGCCTACTTGTTTTGCTAATGCCTCATGTGCTTTGTCCCGAATCTCATTCTCTTTCTTGGACTCTTGCATCAATGAAAGCATCGCATCCATCTTTGCATTCAAATCATTACCACCCCCTTGGTTGTTTGACCCACTTCCATTACCGCCTTAGTTGTTGTAATTCCTTTGATACCCACCTTGATAATTATTATCTCGACCTTGGTACCCTTGGTTGTAATTACGTTGGTAACCCCCTTGATTACCACCTTGACGATTTTGATACGATGACCCGCTCTGATTACCCGGTTGAAAATTCGGGTTCATTTGATTCGCAGCATTCCCATATCGGAAGTTGGGATGGTTTCTCAATCCGGGATGATAAGTGTTCGAGTTCATATCATTGTTCTTTCTATCCCCGAACACTTGATTTACCTCCTCGGTGTAATCACTCGGCCCCGTTGGACATTGATCGGTCCTATGGCCGATATCCCCACAATCTTCACACACCGCGAATTGAACCGCATTCACCTCCTTCTTCTTCATACGAGCCAACTCCCGTTCTAGAGTAGAAATCCGATCCTTAGAATCAAGATCGGGAAGTGACCGGGAAACGGGATGTTTCTTAGCTCTATCGGCCGATTCCTTTTCCTTTGATCGCTTGCTCATCCGCTCGAGAAATTCCCAATCATCATCTTCATGCTTGCTCAATAGGGTTCCGTTGCTCGTTGACTCAAGGCGATTCCAAGTTTCATCTTCCAAACCCCGTACAAAACACTTAACCAATTCCCACTTCTCTATTTGGTAATGTGGGCATTTCCGAATCAATTCTTTGTATCTTGTGAACGCTTCATGCAACGGTTCGCTTGATAATTGGCGAAAAGATCTAATTTCGTCTCTAGCGTCATCGGTATTCGACATCGAATAGTACTCATCAAGAAAAACTTGTTGCATCTCACCCCATGTCCGAATACTATTCGCCAGAAGTGTAAGAAACCATTGCTACGCTTTGTCTTTTAGCGAAAACTGGAATAATCAACGTTTGACCTCCTCCAATGCAAAGTTGTGCCCCCTGATAGTGCTACATATAGATGAAAACTCCACCAAATGAGTGTACGGTTCATCATTAGACCTCCCATTGAAGTGTGGAAGTATATTGATGTAGTGAGGCTTGCAATCGAACATTCTCCTTCCACAAACTATTGGAGAGTCATTATCCGTAACTACTGGTCTAAAACGCTCATTTACTCCCCGTGGAGGTTGTTGACGACGATGTGGACCGTTAACTTATTGATCCACCGGCCTTCGATTATCCCTTCTATCACCTCCCCTATCACCTCTTCGGTTTCCACCTTGGTTACCCCTTTGATTACCCCCTCCCACGAAACGAGGAATCCGGTTAGGGTTAGCAATGTTGTTGTAAAACCCATCATTCCGGTTCCTTTGGTTGTTGTTCCGTGGTTGGCGGTTATTTTCATAACCGTCATTTCTCCTATTCCCATACCCGTAGTCATCGTTCCCCACAAAGTTGGCGTTTTGGTAGCCAAACTCATCATCTTCAAAACCTCTATCATTGTAGACGTTACCTCTATTCACATACCCCCAATCTTCGTCATCATTAGCCCGATCATCGTAATATCCCCCATCATCCGAATTTTCCGTATGAACACTCACATGTTCCGGTGATTGATAACCGGGAACACTAAATGGCTCATCGTTGGGGATGGCGTTTCTCAAATCATCTAAATTAAAGAACGGGTCTTCATTCGCGGGATTGCCACGATCTCGATTGCCTCGACGGTCGGAATTGACATTCCGGTCATCAAGGTGAATGGGTAAGGAATTTTGTCGGTGAAGGTTTTGTTGTTGGGGTGTTCTTTGGGTGTTGTTGGGATTTTGGTTTCGAAAAGGTGGTGTGGGTGGTCCAGAGTTGTTATTGCCACCTGGTTGCTCTTGAGGTATAGGTTGAACATTTTGGGCGGGATTGAAGTTGCTTCGGTATTGGAATTGGTTCGGGTGTTGGTTTTGGTTGAGGTTTTGGTTTGAGTTTTGGTTTTCCATTGAATCAGTTTCAATGGTCGGTGTGAATTGTGGTGTTTGATAGGTTTGAATAGAAGCAAGAGTTGCTTCTAACCGGCTTGCAAAGTTTCTTCTTGCTACTGTTTCGATTTCCGGTTCGTAAACCAACGGTGAAGTCCTCCCGGAGTTCCGCGTATGCATACACTACCTGTAACCTGCACAAGTAACACACCCCGTGTAACAAGGAAAAAGACAAAGTACAAGAAGAGAACCTATGCAAATTAAACAGTTAATCACGCAAATTCAAACAGTATCCAAACACAAAGCGCACGCACTCCCCGGCAAAGGCGCCAAATTTTGATTGGAGTGTCGCGCTCCGGTCAAAGATAATATTTATAAGCCTAAATTACCCTTAACTATGTGTTAGTGGTAGTAAGGGGTCGAACCACGAAGAGTATATGGTTTGCGAATGGATTCGATTGAATTAAAATGAAAATCACAAATTATGAAGCTTTCTATAATGTTTTTGTATTTTTATTTAGTTGAAAAAGATGTGAATTGGTTTATTTGATTAAAGACTAATGATTAACGATTGCAAGAAAATTTTATTACTAAACAAAAATGATAAAAAGGGTTCACACCTGGCTTCGGTAATTGCCAACCTAGGGTTTCTACAAGTTTTAGATCCAACTCAATTGTATATGATTAGCGGATTTAGTGTACCGTGACTTAGGTGCCAATAACTATCAACGTTTCAAAAAACGGACAAGAATGCACTTTGTAATCAACACAAGTAAAACCTAACCATGACAACGCATAACTACACATAACCATTTCACAAAGTCATAACTTTATAATAGTCGACAATTTACGAATACGAAACAAATGTAAACTATTGTCAATGGTTTCAAAAATCAACACAATTTGTCACAAAGTTGAAGCAAGAAACAATTCAAAACCCTAAATTAAACAACTACCTACACCGGGGTGAAACCAAGGTGATTAGCCGCTCATGGTTGATGAAACTTGATCACCGAATGCTTGAAACTTGAATGAACTCATCTCGAAGCTTGAAGGATGGAATGATGAGGTGTAGGGTTTGTAATGGTGAAGGTTCAATGGATGAATGGATATTAGGGCTAATGGATGGATTGATGGTTGTGAATGATGATGATGATGTTCTTGATGATTCGGGTCCTCTGTGTGATTAGAGATGGAATAGAGATGAATGGTAGGTGGTAATGGCTCCGAGGATGGTGATTCAAACCTCAATAATCGTGTAACCCCCGAGTTAATGCTCTAAGAACCAATAATAATTGTTCTCACACCAAGAAAACCCAAAATTCGCGTTTTGAGGAACTGAGGGCCGTCGCCGACGGGCCTGACCCCGTCGCCGACGGGCTCTGAATCACCAAAATGCACCTGACGGCTTATACTCCTGGATACGGTCAACTCTGGCCGACGGGTTCTCCGTCTCTGTTTCTCCAATTTTTCCGTCTCGCACTCCCGTTTGATCCGTAACGTGTCCCGATTGTCCGTTTTCCGCTACGGTGACCCGTAAAGCTCCCGAAAAACTCCTTAAACTTCATTAAACCTGCAAAACACAAATCTAATTAAAATTGGGCTATTCAAGATTAAAAATCCTGTAAAAACATCAAGTTACACGATTACGAACACCGGTTTTCAATCACGTATCACATATCCGGGACATGGTCATTAACCCCCAAAGGCTTTGTTTCAAACAAGACAGATTAAAACGGGTTACCTCAATAATTTAATCACTAATCGATTAAACATTCAATACCCGACCAAGCGGTATTATTATAATACCGTACCCAAAGCCCGTATAGGGAAAATAAGTTAAAAGTATTTACCTGAGCTAAAATGTAATTTTATTCTCAGCCGTATATTCAAATCAGCAAGAACAAGTACCTCTACTGGGGCTCTCAATCTGGAACGAAGGTTTTATTAACCTATTAGATTCCTAACGGGTCTTATTTAAGTTGTAACTTAGACCGGTTAGTTTCAAGGAAAGGTTTACGGATCAAAACGCAAGATTAAGCGAAGACCAGATTAGAATGTGATCTAGACCCGACAAGTATGAAGACTTGTATAATATGGGTAAACTAAACACATTCTGGATTTTTGAAGTAAAAATGATAAGGTTTTACCCGTTTCGGTTAATTTATGCAAACTAGTTACATAAACCGTACCGAACGCGAAAAATGCATAACGGGTAACCAAATGAGTCATGAACATGTTTCATAAGTTAATATGCCTTAAATATGTTGTGATATCAGTAGGATACCTTCCATTATGCCCAAAACGGATTTAAAATCAATTTAAGCCCCGTAGGGGTATTTTGGTTATTTTAAAGGTTATAAAAGAGGTTAAATAGTAATCTGAGGTTCTGGTCTATAGTGATCAGTAAAAATATTTATTTTAGTAAGTTATATCAGTAAGATGTCATATATATGTGAAATTTATCAATTATGGCCAAACTATGTGCCGTAGGGGCGTTTTGGTCATTTTACATATGTAATAAAAGTCAAATTTGGAACTCTGAGTTCAAAACTTTTACTTACTGTTAAAGTATAAAAATTTATTCATAAAATCAGTAGGTAACAAGCCTTAGGTGCCAAATATGGATTTAAACCATACTATACGCCTAAATCGCATAAAAGTCGGTATTTGACGATATTCGGGTTGATTAAGGAAATCTGAGATTTTGTTCAGCCTTTACTGTTTAAAATAACCTATTTAATATATAAAATCAGTAGAAAAAGGTTTGGTATGTAAAGGATGTGTAAAACTCATTTTAATTAGCGAAAAGGGCATTATCGTCAATTACCGAGTCTATGCAAGAACTCTATGTTATGATCAGTTTAAAATTTAATAAAATTTTCCAAAAATCCCTAAATATTGTATTATATCAGCGGGTAGAAAGTTTGGTGCCAAAATTTGGGTTTAAATAGGTTTTATGCCGAAAATGCCGTTTAATTAATAAAAAGAGTTCATTTTACGATATCGAGCATAACTTCTATTTTTGACCATAATCCGATGTCAAACTTTTAGGACATACTTAAATATCAGTAATAAAGGTTTTTGTCCTCTCACATTTTTAAAAATCTCGTTTTAATATCAAAAGGGCATAATGGTCAACTTTTAAGCATTTAACGGAAACATGCAATGAACTAGGATTTCTATGGAACTAAGTTGTATAACCTCAGAGGGTTATACTAACCTATAATATGGTCCTAATGGAATCCTAAGGCATAACTAAACTAAGCTAAATCAGGACAGAACTGAAAGTCAAAGCAAAAGTCAACTTTTGTGACTTTCGGGTGCGAACCGAGCCTAAAATCAGAATTGTCGAGTTGAACATGCCTAGACATGTTCAATTAATATTTACGAAGTTATTAAAGTGACAAAACTGATTTTATTGCTTTTATATCATTAGTTATGAATTTTAATTAAAACCCGACTCGTTTGACTTTTATTTTAATTACTTTGACCCGACAATTATCTAAGCAAACGTGGTAATTACGAGGTGCCCTTTTTAGGGTTTAATACCTACCTAATTACGATCACATAGCCATGTTCGTTGCGAACAATGGCTTGACCGTTTAAAATTCAAAGCGTTTATCGCAAACGCTTGACTTTTCGGCTTTAAGAGCCAAACAAAATAACTAAGCACGAAAGGAACACTTACGAGTTGTCCTTAGGACTGAAAAGAACTCAAAAGGAGGCTCCAAATGATCAGGATCCTCAGATTTGAGATAGAGAGCAAGAACCCAAGAAAAAGGTGTGAATTTCAAATGAATTCAAGGCCCCTTTATATAGTTTTTGGGATTGCATAGGATCATGACAAGTGTTGGAAAGGATAACCAGATCATAACAAGTGTATTCCGGTTTTAGAAAACAATAGACAAGCCCCTAGATTGAGTTTGATGGTTTAGAGGTTCAAAAGATGAAAACAAACAACAAAACAGGCTGCTGTTTACTGCTGTTAAGTGGGTCGCGGCCCGCATAGGTGGCCCAAGTGGGCTTACGCGGCCCGCCTAAACATCAGGCCCAGCCACAAGTTTGGCAGAAATGCAGAATCAGTCCCTGTCTTCGTGTGTATACATATTAACAGCTTTTTAAACCCATATATCTTATAAAAAGACATATTTAGTCCCTCTGACTTCTGAATTAGATGGATACAGGTTTAAAATAACTTTTGAAAGTTTTCAAGATCAGAAACAAGTTTGTTGAATTACAGATTCAGCCCCTGCACATGTTAAATGCCATTTCTGACACATTTAAGGCCCGTTAAGCCATTTTCAAGGCACTAAAATGATTCCTAAGCATAAGGGATATGAAATATGCTTAAAAATATGTCAGATGTCGGTTCGTTTGGTCGTACGATCACGTTATTCAGTTAATTACGACGAAACACGAACGGACGCGAAAAACGATCCAAATTACGCGACGAATGGAATTTTATCATGCCAATCACTAAAATAAAATATTTTAATGATTACATAAATTTTTGGATGTCCTGGTATATTCAGAACGTAAGATATGCGCGAAAATACAAACTTATGCATTTTTTGACGCTTTTAGTCCCTGTTTGACTTAAAAGTTTATTTTTGCACACCGGACCCCTCAAAGCCTATTTCTAAGCTATGTAAAGGATATTTATGGTATGTTTAACTTATGGTCAAGTTTCGGAATGTTCGCTACCATTCGATTCGGTATACTTTTGCAGTTTGACGCAAATAGTCCTTTAATTCTCACAAAGTAGCGCGAAATGTCGTTCAAAAGTTGACGCTTTTGGTCCCTCTAATGCGCAAACTTGCGCATATCATCGTTTAATAGCATCGAAGCCTTATCTAATCCCTATTAGGCATTCTCGAGAGTATTATTAAACATCATGATGCTTCGGGTTCGTTAAAAGGTCATTCAGAGGTATAATTAAACATATTGACGCTTTTAACCCCTTAAACTTGCAAAGTTGCGCGTAACGTCACTTATAGGCATAAAAGCCTTAGATGGCCAATATTTGGCATTCCTGTGAGCATAATTAAACATCATGAAGCTCCCGGTTTGTTAAAAGGTCACTCAGAGGTAAGAGTTAACATGTTGACACTTTTAACCCTCCATCGCGCAAACTTTCAATTAATTATGTAAACGGCTACTCTCGATCAACAAGTGGCTCATATGTGAATAGGAACACCGTGTAACGTCATTCGGAGGCTTATATTAAGCATGTTGACACTTTTAGTCCTTTCGCATTCAAAGTTTTTTATTTTTCACAAAAATAGTCCTTCATGGTCAACGTTTGACTTTATTAGGGTTTTATACACGTGTCAACACATCATTAGACGTGATTTTTACGAGGTGTTACATCCTCACCCCCTTAAAAGAAATCTCGACCTCGAGATTTGCTCAAAATATGGAAGTACTTTCTGTCTTATAATGGACTTAACATTCCATAGCATATCTGGGGCCTCTCCAGGCACCCAAGATGTCCTTTATAATAGGTACATGTATCATTTTGGAGCTTCTAATCTTGTCGATCCTCAATTGATGCTGATTTCACCATAAAATATAAGTTTTTATTAATCCGCCTATCATTATGCGACAATGCTCTTGTCCTATTGTCTAGCCATATCTTTAAATCACAAGTGTGGAACACATTGCGAGCTCCACCAAGCTCCTTAAATAGGTTTTAGCTTATAAGCTACTTGATCATGATATATTCGATTTCCTTGAATGATTCTATATATTCAGAGCTTAATTAGCCCGATAAATTAAAATTCAGCACACCCTTCTTAGGGTGATACCTTCAATTGAACCTTATTCGTTATTAAGGACTTAAGAGGGTTGCGACTTTCATCAATCCTTGATTTTCCGCCGATTACTGGCAACTTTCAGACGATTACGAATTCGTGTAATCTTATTCGTTGTTTCCAAGGTAATTTCAAGTCTTGCTAATTCGGACTTACCAAACTTCTGTCCAACAACAGATGTTTAACATCTCATCTATACAAGGTCTCCAAAGGAGCAGCCTTGATACTTATATAACAACTATTATAGAAAAGCTTATTTAAGGTGAGATGGTTATTCCAACTACTGCTTAAAACCAATCTTAAGGAATAGCTAATCCTTACAGTTAGTCGAACAAATCGATGATCCTGGGCAGCTGATGGCGATTCTTAATTGTTGCCTAAGTAGGGTTGCGGTAATCAATGCATAAGCATAATGAACTGTCTTTCTTAATTAATAATATCGGAGCTCTCAGAATTACGAATTAGGCTTTATGAACCTTTATTTTAAAACTCACTTAATTAGAGTTTCGATTCCTCCAATAATGATGGTACTAATCGTCATGGAGATTTCACAATAATGCTGCCCTATGAGGGATGTATATCTTAACTCTACTTACCTTTCAGGAGGTAAACAGGGTAGTCTTTGGAGAAGATAATCAAGACACAAGGAGATTACAGAGATTTCCTAAATCTCAAGCCCCGGTTCCACTATCTTTGCCTGTGTCAGATAAATGACACATTTTCTTTACGAGTCCACGGATTCCTTAATCAGAGACACTTACTTGGACAATTCCATTCTGGATATCTTCTTTGAATACCATTAGCTGACTTTAGTACAACATGATCATTGGGATATCTCAGTGGTTCCATTCATTAAACCTCCATACTGATCAGGCATGGAAGCAATCTATGGAACATATCAAGATACACCAACCCTCATATGGCACTTTCATCATACAGTCTGGTATTCGCATTTGATAGAAATCAAAGAGATATCAAACTAACATATACTGACGTACTCCATCTGGAGAGAGAGAGTACTCTAGGATTTTACGACTGAAGATTTCTGACAGGAACAGAAGAAATGGTTCCTATGATTTTCGTCTGTAAGTTTTACCTTACATTTAATATCTGGGTTTCTTATGGAAGATTTTAAAAGCTTGCTATACTTACAATTTATGAAGGATTTATTGGTATCCGAATCAAAACAGAACTCTTAGCATTTATTTTACTGATAAATGATAAGGAATGTACCTGATGTCTTTATTGATATGCACTATCTCTGGCATCCATCAGGAGAGTTTAAGCGCTTTCGTTCTTAGGCTTTCTATCCTTAGCCGTACTTCCCTTGACAGATTTAGGGCATGTATGTGACAACCCTCACTAAACTAGGTATCCGTACGACTTAATTAACAATTAATTACTGCTTAATTACTGTGCTTGTTTGAAATTACTGATGAACTGCTACTTGATTTCTGATACATGCATATACCTGCATCATACTTTACTTACCGTCACTACATTATTTACATGATGAACCTTAGTGACAAACATGATGCACAAAAAGCACAGTAGCACTATAAACGGATAACCTATTGAACATGCTGATAAAGCCAGCATCAGGCAGACACTACCTCTAAGTCCTGTATGAGCCAGAAATATTTTACTACACTAGTGGTGAGTGTAGGGATACAAGGGTTGTAGAACTGCGTCTCTAGGAATAAGTTACAATGACTGGATGTGCCTAAAACGTGCTCTAAGCACAAAAACTCAGCACTTTAATAAACAATTTAGCATCTAGCTACTCAATAAAGTGCCAAAACATGAGGAAAATATTCCCGACACTTTGGAGGAATAAGTTGTGTCACTAAAAAGGGTATTAACGACACTTTAAAGCTTGTTTAACGCTTTAACGGATTACTATCCAACCGAACAACCGGACTTTACCCGGAACATAAAAATATTGTCATCAACACTGTTTTTCTTTTTCTGAGCCAGTTAGGGTCCCTGAATACCCTAACACCCGTCACAACTTACTACACACTAGTAACCGGGTTAATCTCTAAACTAACTAAACTTAACTTAACTAATTACCTAATGTTTAACTAATTGGTTGGATTTGAACTAGGACCCCCCCCCCCTAACCGAACTCGTCCCCAAGGGGGGACACACATTGTCCTTTGTTGATTAATTTAATCAAGCATGCCTAATATCAAGGGAGCATAGTAACCTTTGGTTAATGAACTTGAAGTTGTCCATAAGTATGTGACCATAACACACTTAACCTTCACACACTTAACACATCACAACACACACACTCTCTCCCTCTCTACTACTCTTGGCCGAACCCCCCCACAACCGTCCATCCATCTTTCGATTTCCATCAAGCTATTACAAGATCATACAAGTGTTAAGGATCTCACATAAGGAAGCTTGGTGCATTCGGAACGCGAAGGACCTCACTCTATTGCTTTTATCCTCTCATTTTGCGTCTAGATTCTTCCCTAGCCTCGAGCTAGTAGTAAGTTGCTTAAATCACACTCTCGAACTATTTTAAAGTGGTTAAAATGATATGTAACGGTTAAAAGTCGCAAACATACAAGATGAAGCATCAAAGTCTACTAAAACCACTAAAAATGATGGTTAAAAGCTTGAATGTTGTGTAAATCTTGTAGTATTTGATTTGTGTGGTTATTTAGGCCCGATCTATGTTGTGGTAGCTCGGATCATTGTTTAACCCGGATTGGTCATGATCATGGATTATGACATAAAGCTTGTTTAAGTGTAACAAGGGTTAAGTGATGAAACTCTACCACACATCAAACTTGAACTTGTGTAAAAATGATTTTACTTATGAAATAGTGTTTAAAACTAGTAGATCTATGGATCTACAAACGGTATTTTCAAAGGACCACGTGTCAAGAGAAAACATACTTCTAAAGACGCATCTTTCATAAACAAGGATTTTACGAAACCGGGATTGGTTTATACAAAAGATCCACTAAAAATATTGGGATTTACTTCATATTTTGGATAAATCACAAGTTCATGTAATTTATGCGATTTATATATATTTTGACTAGTTGATGCTTTGAACATTGTTTTGATTGAATAAGAAGATTGTTGGTTTGATTTATAAAAGAAAATAATACGCTTAAAAGCGTGGCCACCTCCAGTTACAGGGGAAACTCTGGCGAAATTTTCCAAAAACCTAACACTTAGAAATATTTTCACCACAAGTGTTAGAAATACATTTTTCGACTTGTTTTCAAAACACAAGTTTCGCCACGACTTATTTACAAAATATCGGAGGTGGGATTTCACAAAATAAAACGTGATAAATATATCTATTTAGTAAATATATATTTTTCACAACATCACTTGTGTAAATGTTTATGATTATTTTGTGAACTACGTAAATATTATTTTTAGAGTAAAAATAATATTACTAAGTATTATTTTGGGAGAATCACATGTATTAAAATATAATATTTTTGGGAAGAATATTTATATTTTGGAGTTAGAAATAAAATATATTAAGTGAGACTTAATAGTGTAATTCGAATGTTACGAACACGCATGTATTAAATCCCCCATCCTTGGGAAGGAGAATAATTACCAAGTATTTACAAAAATATAAACACGAAATAGTTGCCTAACTATTTCCCCAAAAACTTAAACCTTAAGATAAGACACGGCCGTCCGTTTAATAGAGTTAGTACGTGTAGGTCGTCACACAGCTGCTTGATTTGGAGGTATACTTGGTAGAGACGCACCACTGTGAGTTCATGTCCCCCTTTTCTCTTAACTGTTTTTAGTTTTCTAAACTACGGGGGTGAAATACATGTTACTTTGATTACAAGTACTTTATACATGGTATGGTTAGCGTAAGGAGGTTTACTACTTAGATCATGTGAGTAGGTAGGAGCAACATGAGGCCATTAGTCCTCATGGTAGGACCGAGGGACAGGAGCGGTAGATCTATCTGGGTGTAGCGAGCCCAGCCCCAGGCCAAACTAGAAACGGACCTCGGGGTGACTTTGTGCCCGACGCATAAATCTGCTAGGTTTGAGTCTCCCTACTTGCACTTCACACATATCAGTGGCCTTGCAAACCATTGGTGATCTCAATTCCCTTATGTGCTACATACCAGGATTTTTATACTTACAAAGGTTTATTTACTCACTTACACATGAACTCGCTCAACATTATTGTTGATTTTTCAACTTACATGTATTTCAGGGAATTAAAGGATCTGGCGCGGTATGACACGTTTTCCCGCTGCACTAGTTACGAGGTCATCCGGGTTTAGGGAATGTGACTCTTTCCTGGACAAGTCACAGTCCTTAAACTATGCTTATGTTATGTTGTGTTTGTTGAACAATGTTTATGTCGTTAGGATGTGTTTCCGTTAAGACAATGTTATTGTATTTGGTTTTTTTAAAACTTAATCGAATGGATGATCTTGCATGGTTTTATTTCATATAGCTTTGTTATGGTTAAGCTATGGTATTAAGAAGTCACACCAAATTAACCACGCTTCCGCAAAGCCAGGGTGTGACAGCTTGGTATCAGAGCTCTGATCATAGCGAACTAGGATTCTTTCTCGAGTCTAGACTATGATCACTAGGGCTCTCACGAAAACATTTTTACTGCATACCACTTAAGTCCAGATCCAAAACGTTTTTACAAACAAATGTTGAGCACATTTTATTATTTATAGGCTCAGTCTTGGAGGCTGAGGCTCGGTCTTGGAGGTCGAGGCTCGGTCTGGGAGATCGAGGTAGTTGGCTAGTGAGACTAGGAAGAGCAGTCTAAGAGGCTGGGAGAATTTGGCTAGTGAGACTAGGAGTATCAGTCTAGGAGACTGGGAGGCTAGTGGGACTAGGAGAATTATTTGAAGGCTTACTTGGTGACTTATGTGATTAATTGATTGTATGATTGACTGTTTGTGCATGTTTCTTACAGACACCATGGACACCTCTGGCACAGGTGACTCAGACACCACAGGACCTAGACCTATAGTATCAGATGACCTAGAGTCTTCAGAGCACGAGGTCCACACATCCGACGTTACTAGCACGGACGAGGACGACTTTCAGCCCTTTGCTTTACCTGATGGTGCTGATGAGCTCGCTGATGGCCCTTTGGCCGGGGACCTACCGTTAGTGGAGATCCCTGCTCCCATACCACTTGCTTCCTATCCTGCTTACGATTTGCTTCTCGACGCCGACGATGATGACGACGTCGATCTGTATGATGATGAGCCCTTAGAGGAGGATGTTCAGGGCGAGGCCCTTCTTGCTGCTGGTGATCTCTTGATGATCGCAGATGCTCCCACCGAGGAGTCACCCGCTCACTCTCCGGTCCCAGACTCTTTCGAGTCTGTGGCCTCCGCACCTTCACACACCCAGTGTGCGCAGCACTTCTCACATGGATCAGATCCCGACCAGGCATCCTCTGTTGCCCCTATTCCTAGTTTTGCTTTCGACCACGATGATGTGGAGGATTCCGATCCTGTCTTTCCCCCAGGATTCGACCCAGATCAGGATATAGAGTTTATACCCATGGATCAGCCTATGGAGGATCCAGTCGACCCAGTAGACCCAGTTGATCCCATCGACCCTGAGTTTGATTTTGAGATGGCCTTCGTTGACCCTGAGCCTGCCATGGCCCCTGAGCAGGTAGCCGCTCTAGACCCTACGTTTAAGCACGACCCTGCTCATGCTGGCATGCCTATTGAGCCTGTCATTGCTGACCCACCTATTGATGATCACCCAGTGGATGCTCCGTTGTTGGAGGGCGATCATGTTATTGCTGCTGATCATGTTGATCCCCCACTTATCGCTGATATACCTGCGGACCCTCTTGTTGCACCTCACCTTGACCCTATGCCTGTACAGTTTGATCGAGCACTTTTTGAGGCACAGATTGACCCACGAGATGAGCACGCCCAGTGTGGGTGGATTCCTGTAGATGATGAGGTTCCACCTATTCCCCCTCAGATCACTGATACCCGTCACATTGATACCTCCTTTTCATTTCCTCGGTTTACACCTCCAGCGCGACCTGGAGAGGGTTCTTCGACTCACCCTTTTGGACATGTACCGGTATCTATCCCTGCTATACCACCATCTGCTACTTTTCCCCCTGTTTCTCCATTTCATGTGGCACCTTTTGATCCCACCAGTGAGCCGTTTCTCTGGTCATCACCATCTGTTATGCCACTGACCGACCCCTACCATCCTTTCCATATGGGGTATACTATTGAGGATGTTTTGATGTCTTTTGTTGCCCAGCACGAGGCACACACGCAGCGCATTCAGGAGCTTGAGAGAGCCCGGCCGCCGCCGTGTCAGTGCCAGGGTCAGACCCACTCTCCCTTGCAGCCCTCTCGACCTTTACCACCAGAATATGCTGCACGCCTTTTTGCCCTAGAGCAGCAGGTTGCGTCTTGGTTGCGTACCCAGAGAGCCATGGAGGAGGACTGGCTCCAGTTGCGTCGCTTGTTTTACTCTCACTTTCCCCCTCCTCCACCGCCATCCGTCAAGTTGTACAACGGTATCTTCCCTGTAGCTTGGATTAGTGACCTCCACCAACCTAGAGCTTCTCCTTTAAAAGATTGAGAAACAAACTTCACAATGTCTTGCTCTTCACATCCACTAATATCAACAACGGTGTCCATCTCATCGAGCCACGTCATGCAATCGATGGCTCCCTTTTCTCCTGTGAAGTCTCTGGGCTTGCAGGAGACAAAATATTTATATGAACAGGTTTTAACACGTGGCTCTTGATAAGGCACAACCTGTCTAGACGGAACACTCCTCTGATTCGATGAGTGATGAGAATCATCTTTATGAGATACATGCGTTTGGGAAGGTGGTTCTGTATGAGGTACAGACTGGGTCTTGGTGCATGTACCACTTGATTCATTATACTGTCTGTCAAGAGCTCGAGTAACGGCATTATCTATTAATGCCTGCAGTTCTGCACCAGCTATATTAACTCGGGTAGTATCATTATTCTCCCTCGGGTGGCTGTTAACCTCATCTGATCCAGCCATGTAGCTGGATTGCTACATAAATATCGACAATGATTTATTCAGAAGTCTATTATGGAATTGTCATTTATGGCAATTCATTAACCATGGGAATTTTAAGCCATATTGGTTAATTTAATTTATTTAAATTTTTATTATATTTTATCCCAGTTATAAACTATTAAGGATAATAGGGTGGCACACAAAAGGCCTAGTCACAAGGACAATTTTAAATTATAAGCCATGATCTTATAGGATCGAGGCATTAAGGCTTGAACATAGTTCTTCACCTTTTCTTGACAGTGAGTCATAGACTACAACTGCAGATGATGAGGTTCCACCTATTCCCCCTCAGATCACTGATACCCGTCACATTGTTACCTCCTTTTCATTTCCTCGGTTTACTCCTCCAGCGCGACCTGGAGAGGGTTCTTCGGCTCACCCTTTTGGACATGTACCGGTATCTATCCCTGCTATACCACCGTCTGCTACTTTTCCCCCTGTTTCTCCATTTCATGTGGCACCTTTTAATCCCACCAGTGAGCCGTTTCTCTGGTCATCACCATCTGTTATGCCACTGACCGACCCCTACCATCCTTTCCATATGGGGTATACTATTGAGGATGTTTTGATGTCTTTTGTTGCCCAGCACGAGGCACACACGCAGCGCATTCAGGAGCTTGAGAGAGCCCGGCCGCCGCCGTGTCAGTGCCAGGGTCAGACCCACTCTCCCTTGCAGCCCTCTCGACCTTTACCACCAGAATATGTTGCACGCCTTTTTGCCCTAGAGCAGCAGGTTGCTTCTTGGTTGCGTACCCAGAGAGCCATGAAGGAGGACTGGCTCCAGTTGCGTCGCTTGTTTTACTCTCACTTTCCCCCTCCTCCACCGCCATCCGTGTAGAGCTCTTCAGTACCGTGTGGGTAGACGTTGGTGAGAAGACGGCGATTGCTTTTGACTGCACAGCATTTTTGGAGACTACATTATGATTCTGACTTTTGTTGACATGTATTTGATGTATTGACACTGAGTTGATATAGTTTTTGGACTAGGGTGATGTAGCCCCTAGTCGACTGATGTTGTATGACACTGTGATGTACTTGTACGCTTACTATGTGGTCTCAATATGTGGCAATCGCAGTATTCTCATCATACTTGATGCTTGATTTGGTTATTTATATTCTATGACATGGGATATTGTGTGATTGATGTTTGTGATATGGGATGTTGTGTGATTGATATGATTATAACATGAGATGTTATGTACTATTACTATCATAATAAAGCGTATGTATTATAACATGGGATCTTTATTATGGCCTGACCGACGTAAACCCATCTTTTAGAAGATGCCGCCGAGACGTCAAACGCCGATGCCTACCAATGAGGCAGAACTCCAACAAGTCATCGCTGCTGCCATCGTGCAATACGCCGCCTCGCAAGGAGGACCCAGCGGAAGCAGCTCAAACAACAATGGCAACAACAATCCACCTCATGGTAATACTAAGTCATTTAGACATACCATGACCTAATTGGATATCTATAGCAAAGATGCTAATGCCGTTCACATGTTACAATGTGTGTGCAGGGTGCACCTACAAGCAGTTTCTAGACTGCAAACCGGTCAACTTTGATGGCACAGGAGGTGCTGTCGCCTTTGTTCGTTGGGCTGAGAAAACTGAATCTGTTCTTCGCATGAGCAAATGTGCACCAGACCAGCAAGTCACCTACATTTCTGGGCTATTTTTGGATGGAGCCCTATCTTGGTGGAATTTGCAAGTACAGACACTTGGTGAAGCTGCTGCCTACGCGCTAACCTGGACCGAACTGAAGGAACTTATGCGCAAAAAGTACTGCTCTCGCGCGGAAATCCAAAGATTGGAAACTGAGTTCTGGCATTTGAAAATGGAAGGTCCAAAGATCGCAGAATACGTTCAGAGGTTCCATGACTTATCGCATGTGGTACCCTACATGGTCACTCCGGAGTTCAAGCGGATTGAACGTTTCATTTGGGGATTAGCTCCTCAAATCATAAGCATGGTGACCTCATCCAAGCCTGCGATAATTACTGAGGCAATTGATCTGAGCGTGGCTCTCACAGAGGAGGCTATTCGCCTGAACAAGTTCGATGATGCTGAGCCTAAGAAGAAAGAGACTCACGTCGAGTCATCAGGAGGTAACAAACGGAAGTTCTCAAACTTCAAGCAGGGCGCCAGTGTGGTGGTTAAGAAAGGAGGATCGGGCACGCCAGCTCAGGTTACAGCTGGTAGTGGAAAGAAAGGAAAAGGATATATGGGCACCCAGCCCAAGTGTAATACCTGCCAACGCCACCATTCTGGCCATTGTAGTGTGAAAGTATGCGAAGCATGTGGAAAGCCGGGC
>JARYGA010012090.1:0-26003 GCA_030545235.1 Helianthus tuberosus
AAACATCCATATTACCTTTAATGTTGAGTCTTGCACGTGGAGCGAAGTGTCGTTGTGGATCGTTGAGCACTGTACAGGTTATAGTCTGGTCTTATCAAAAAGTTTTTTCCCTTTTTAAAACCAAGTTCACTATAACCAATGGCTCTGATACAAATCTGTCACACCCCCAAAATCCACAAGCGGAGTATCACCTCATGGAGGCGTGACTGACCAGGATCCAGCCACCAATCATATTGAACAATGTATTTAAAATAGATAAAATACAACCACGCAATATAATTGGTGTTTCAAAACTAGTTAACCAAGTTTAAATTAAACAGCGGAAGCATAAGGCGTGGAACCAAAACATAAGTTCAACAATTTCATAAAGTGTAAATCTTTAGAACGGGACGTAACAGTCCATATCCCACAACGACCTCCTCCTCGTGCAAGCTCCATAAGTATCTAACGACCTGCAAGGCATGTAACAACGAGTCAACAACAAAGTTGAGCGAGTTCACAGTAGGTGTTCGTTATAAAGTAGTTTTTCAAGAACTGTGAGTTTGTTTGCAACTACAGGTTAAATCAACTTTCCTTATTTTCCAAACCATAAACGGTGGGGGCTACCCCATGTTGTAGACCACTAGACTAGATGTATATATATAGGTGCCCTTCCCAATCCGAGAACAGAGGTACGTATTGAATTCGTAGGTTTAGCGCAGGTGCCCTTCCCAATCCGAGGACAGAGGTACGTATGAGAATACGTAGATTTAGCGCTGGCGTCCTTCCCAATCCGAGGACAGAGGTACGTATAAGAATACGTAGGTTTAGCGCTGGTGTCCTTCCCAATCCGAGGATGGTGGTAAGTAGTCTAGTAGTGGTGAAAGTACAAGTTCCGTCATAGCTATTTAATCCCATTCCCTACCCACCGGGAATCCCATGCCTTAAGAGTGTGTGAACTCACCTTGGTTTGCTCGGTTAGATTAGTTACTCTAATAATCAGAAATCAAGCACGTCCTAATAAGGTACAGATAACAATCAGTTTCTCATGCATGACACGTATCCTACGCACGGTTTATCTACTCATTACTTCTATCACGTACCACACAATTCTAATGTCAAGGTACTTTGTTAAGTTATATTATTTTACCCTAAAATAATATAACTGTCTCACAAATTAAACAAGTATCCACACAAGTGTTCTAGTATAAAATATATATTCTAAATATATATATATTTAACCATTTTACTTGTAAGAATCAACCTCCGATACTTTGTATTTTTGTAACAAAACTCATGGTGAAGTTTATTTTGAAAAAATAAAGTTAAAACGTATTTGTGAACTCATTTTCTTTTCCAAAAATCATTCAACAATCAACAACAATTTACCAAGAGCAAACTATTCTATTTACAAACCAACATGAACTTGATGTTTCATAAAAACGTGTAGTAACTTGGTATGGCGTTTAGTGGGTTTAGTTACCCTCCAAAGTGTGTTTACTTTCGTTAAAATCTCATTCTCGGGATTTTTAGATGTTCACAACTTGTAAATATAATTTACAAAAATGTTTACTTATAACATCTTCTTGTGTTAAGAGTATTTCTACACTTATGTTGTTATTTAAAAATAGTGTAGGTTTAATAAAAACCATGTTCTTCTAAAAATCATCCTTTTAAACTTGGTTTATTTAGGAAAATCATTCACAAGTCTTGGGTTTACAAGTTTACTAGTTCACTAGGTTTATTACTTTGTAAGAAAATCTTTTTTTTTATTATCAAGTTCATGTTTTAAATAAGAAGATGATTATTTTATAAAAGCGCATAATCATCTCTAACTTGTTAAGCCATGTCTTTAATCATACTTTAACAAGTTCGACCATGATGTTCAACATCATATTACTAGTAATCATCAAGCAAGCATCAAGTAATCATCAACATAACAAAACAACTCTATTTCATCAAGATTTCATCTTATTTCATCATCATGTTAGCTTTATGTTCAAGACTTTTGTTTATGATCTTTTAGTGTTCTTGAGATTTCATCATAATATAACTATTAACCACCATAAACATGAAGTAAATAAGGATCAAAGGAGCTTACTACTAGCTTTTAAGCTAGGGAAGAAACACTAGAGAAAATGAGTGGATAAAAGCACACTAGAGAGGTCGTTGATGATCCGTGAGTTCCACCTTCCGTTATTCACCTTTGTGCACCTTGTGAGAAGCTTGGAATACTTGAATCAAAATTGAAAATGGGTGATGTGTATGGTAGGGTGTTCGGCCGAGCTTCTATGGAGGGGAGGAAGGTGAAGTTGTTGTTGTGGTGTGAAGGTGGTTAAGGCTCTTATAACACTCTAACCCTTATTATCCATTAGACAATGTGTTCCCCCAAGTACAACAATATCTAGCAATTTCCAAGAATAGATTTTGGGAAGGATTTTGAAGATTTAGAAAAATCTTGGAGTGGGGCCACCAAGGGGGCCGTGAACTATGAGGGGGGTGAGTTGTAAATTTTGATGGTAAAGGTGTTAATTAGTTGAAGGTTAAGTGTAAGGTCTAATGTTTTAAGTGTAGGATGTATTGCTTAATATGTTAAAGTGTTCGGGAGCCATAACTAGCTCAGAAAAATAAAAACAATGCTTTTTGCAATATTTCAGTGTTCCGGGTAATGTCCGGTTGTTCGGTTAGATACCGTTCCGTTAAAGTACTATGTTATTCCGTATAGTGTCTTTTATGTGTCTTTTTGTAACACTTTTAATTCCCAACACTTAGGAAACCATTCAGGACCATTTAGTCAATTTTCTGCACAAGACTAGTATGTTAAAAAGCACATGTAAGTATGACACAGTAATCAGAAAGCAGTTAAGTAATTCAGCACAGTCATCACGCACTTTAATTATCATTAATAAATCGTACGTATACATGTAATTATGAGGGTTGTCACATCCTAGTTGGCTAATCTCCCCTTTCTGCCTTAGCCTCCTTTGCATGTCTTTTTGCTGCAGAATAAGAGGTCCCACAGATATCGGATCCTCCTGAAATAAAGTTAATTATCTTGGCATCCGCAGGAGGTGATGCTGCTCGTTCAGGATCCTTCTCAGTATCCTGACCCTTATTCTTCTTTCTTCCCAGGAGATCCTTCAGATATCCTTTGCTCGGCAGATAGCTTATTTCTTTCCTCAGGGCAATGCAATCTTCTGTAACATGTCCAAAATCCTCATGGAAGACACACCACTTGGATTTATCCTTCCAATCAGCTTTCTGTTGGTTCTTCCTAGGTCACCTTGCTTTGTCTCCTAAACCCTGCATAGCATGCATCAGTTCCGGTATATTAACAGAAAAACAATATTCTGCCAACTCAGGATACTCCTCAGGATCCTCGTCTTCAACATCATTCACTTTCTTGCTGTCATTTCTGCCATATGGCTTAGAGCGGTATGGCTTGTACGAGGATTCTGACTTCCTGTTGCTTGATTCGTAGGATGAAGATGAATTCATCCTCTCTTGCATCTTCTTGTCATCTTCCAGCCGAATATATCTTAAAGCCCTGTTCCGAGCTTCATCCAGGTTCCTGCAGGGATTCATTACAAGATCCTGGTAAAATTGGGAATCCTTTTGCAAACCCATTTTGAATGCTTGCACAGCTGTTGCAACATCAAGGTGTGGGATGTCCAGAGATTTCCTGCTAAACTTGTTCACATAATCTCTCAAGGATTCCTGAGGTCCTTGAGTTATCCTGTAGAGATCACTGGTTAGTTTTTCGAAACTTCGACTGCAAGAAAATTGACTATTAAATAAATTGACTAAATGAGCAAACGATGTAATTGAATGAGGAGGAACGTTTAAGAGCCATTTTAAGGCTGATCCTGTTAAGGTAGAACCAAAACCCTTGCAGAGGCAAGCTTCCTTGAGATCCGGAGGGATAGGGTTAATTTCCATTATTTCCCTATACTGAGCAATATGCTCTTCAGGATCTGTAGTTCCTTCATGGAGCTTCATGTTGGGGGTTTGAAATCTTTTTTGGTCAACATCACAAATAGGATATGCAAACCGGGATATCCTGTGGCTGTCTTGGGATACTTCTGGAATTGGCTGGACCACCCCAGGTACACTGGATATCATGTCCTTCAATTTCTGAAGCTCCCTAGAAAATGCTGATGTCATACCTGCATCCTGCAAAGACCCAATACCATTAGTAGCAAGGGTATTAGTATTATTAGACACGTTACCAGTCTGAGGATTCTGGCCATATCCTGAAGCATATCCTGAGCTTCTCACAGTTGAAACCCTAACCGAAGAGTGTATCTCAGGAGTATGATTATGAGTATGACTAGGCACAATATTGCCCCTGTTATCCTCGGTGTACACTGCTGAACTGAAGTTCAATGCACTTGGCTGCAGGGGAGTGACAATATCCTCAGCAGGTCTACTCGGACCAAACTTCAAGAGCTGTATTTCTCTTATTAGCATTTGATTTGTTTCCTGCTGCTGCTTCATTTGATCCTGTATACTACCAAATAAAGTTAGAATTTCATCATTAGAAGCCAAAATAGGAGCAGATCCCTGAGCACTCCGAGTGGGGATAACATCCTGAGGCTGCGAAGAGGCTTACGTTCTCAGAGGAGGTGGTGGAAGCACCGAACCAACGGTTGTAGAAGTTGTGGCAGACACGGTAGAATCGCTCATGTTTGATCTTTAGGCCATTGAAAATAGTGTAGCAAAAAGTTTTGAAAATAGAAAACCAAGTAATGATTTTGCAAAAGCTTTTAGTAGAAATAGCACCACTTGCCCCACGGTGGGCGCCAAATTGTTTTGGTCAAAAATTACCGAAGCAATTAAGTGATCAAATTAGTTAAGTGAGGTAGTGTGCTAGAGGTGTTTGTGAAAAATATGCTGGTTAAGTTGTTAACAAAAAACAATTTTCAGGATACGGCTCAGGATATCGAGCTGTATCAACAATCAAACAATGAGCAAAAAAGGTAAAGGGTGACACGGGATGTACGAGGAAAGCCCTTGATCAATCTAGATCGCCGGCACAAAACCTCGGGAGCTGACAATCGCAGCTGCCTTGTTCTTCTTATTACTTCAAATATCAGGATACAGTGCAGGATATGATACGGATCGACTAGGTATTACAATGTGATTTGAATAAAAGTGTAAGTGTATTGTGAGTGTTTGCAGCTAGAGAGCAAGGGTGTTCGAGAGATTGTGTGTGTTCTTATCTGATCCAATCAATCCTATTTATAGTAAAGCAAAGCTAACTAACTAGCCTACAAATCCGGGATAAAACGAATATTCCCTTTGTGAACGTTGTAGTCCACGTCTTCCGGCTTCAATGTTCCTATTCCAACATATTGGCCCGAGTCTTTGGGAGAAGAAGTCCACTTGAACGTTATAAACTTGCTTCATTAATCTGCATGTGAATTAATTAGTCACTACCAGGATACTGCATCAGGATGTTACCAATATCCTGATCCGGTATCCTGATCACAACAGAAGGAACATAGTCAGAATATTATTCAGGATATATAAGCGGAAAACTACCCATAACAGTGATCACAAGTTGTAAAGAACTAACTTCTTTAAAAATGATGTTTTTAAAGAATCAACAACACTTTAAAGGGTAACTAAGCTTACTAAACACACTAGTAAGTTACTACACATTTTTATAAATTTTCAAGTTCATGAAGTGGTAGTTTATGCTTGTATTTGGCAAAATTGGTAAGTGTAGATTGTTGATTGTTGATTGATTCTGTTGATTTACAAAAGAAAATGATATGCCTTGAAGGCATGGAAACCTCCATTTTTAGGGGAAACTATGGCAAAATTTTGCTAAAAATTTAACACTTAGAAAGATATTTCTAAACAAACATTTACTAGTGTGTTTCAAACCATGGATTTTCATATAAAGTTTGCCATAAATTTTTGTTACAAAAATTATAAATATTGGAGGTTGGTTTTTATAAAAAAAAGTGACTAAATCTGTATTTAGGGAAATATATATTTAGAAGTCACTATGTGTGTGATTATTTGTATATTATGTGTATTAGTTATATTATTTTAGGACTTGAAATAATATAACTCATCAAAATACAAAAAATTACAATCCAAAATATTACTAAAATTCCAAGGAATATACAAAGAATACCTAAAATATTGGTGAAACCGAACTAAGGAATATAACTCACAAAAATATTCCGAAAAATTTATTCGTAAGTATATTCTTTGTAAATAATATTTTGGACACCAAGGAAACAAAAATATGATTTTTACAAGTTCTACAAACATATCATATTTTTTACCATAAGAAAATATATTATTTTTGACAAATAAAAATATGTATATATTTTCTTGGAGTTATAAAAAGATGTATTATTTTTGGATGAAAAATGAGTTCATATATATTTTCTAAGTTAGACTTGAAAATATATTATTTTTGAGACTTGTATGAAATTTATAATATTTTTGCCAAGGGAAAAATTATAAATAATTTTTCTAAGTAATATTTATTAAAATATATATTTTGGAAATATATATTAATGTATTTTTACTAGAGATATTATTCTGGAAAAATTAAGTATAAGAATACTTAACAATTACAAGAAAATACGTATTTTTGTACGTATAAATACACTCCGGAATACGACACCAATACATGGCAAAAATATACAAGTATAAGAATACAAATACAAATACACCCATCCTTGGGAAGGTTATACATGTATAAATACTTAGAAAGTAACAAGTTAAAATATATTGTTTTAACTATTATTCCAAAAATTTAATAAATATAATTTAAGTTAAAATATTTATTATTTTAACAAATAATCATATAACTTTGAATAATATTGAAGACACAAAGAAGCGTAACTCAAAGACACTGATTTATACTAAGTCAAGGCATGACTCGCTCGTCTAATAGACCTTAGTATGTTGTAGGTAGTCGTGTACATCCGAAGGAGCTTTGAGTTACTGTGATTACGAAGAACGCAAGACTGTGAGTTCATGTCCCCCTTTTCTTTAACTGTTTTCGGTTTTATAACTTCGGGGGTGAAGTACATGTTACAAACGTTTATATGTGGTATGGTTAGCTAAGGAAAGGTACTGCTAGATCATGTGAGTGGTGGGTACAACGCTTAAGACCATTAATCCTCGTTGTAGGACCGAGGGACATGAGTGATAGATCTATTTGGGTGTAGCGAGCCCCGCCTATGTGGACCAGGGTTTGGCCCATGAGGTTACTATGTCTTACAGCCGGAAGCCCGGTGCAAAATCTGCTAGGTTTGAGCCTTCCTGCATGACGTCACACATATTAATGGCCTTGCAAACCATTAATAATATGTTTTCCTTGTTTGCTTTCATACCAGGGTTTGACAAATACATACTTACTTATGATGATTACAAAGTTTATTCGAGCTCACACCCTAAACAGATGAACTCGCTCAACTTTTGTTGATGTTTTCAAACTACATGTATTTCAGGAAACTAAGTATGGATCTGGCGGGTGTTGGAGGTTTCAAGTGTCGTTAGGAATAAAAGATGTCATCCGGTGTCGAATGGTTTGGAGTCCTGGATAGGATACATATTTCGAAGCCTGGTTTTTATAAATGTCTTTTGACGAGTCCTTTTTGGAAATCTAAAACAATTTGCATGGTTTGTAATATGGATTCAAAGTCTGTGTTGGGATTTCAAAACGATGATGTTTGTGATATTTTAAACTTATTAATGGATGATCATCTTTAGTTTATCATATAGTTGTTTGTTATGGTTGAATGCAATGATATTAAGCAAGTCACACATAATCACGCTTCCGCAAAAGTCAGGGTGTGACAAATTTAACATTAGTGAACACAAACAAACAAGTCTAATATATTACAATTTATCCGAAAACACATCTAAATTAGGGTTCATATATACTAAAATTAAGTAGTTTTTTTTATATAAATATTAAATAAGTGATCAGTTACGATCTAAGAAAAAATCTAAAATTTCATTTTTTTATTACTAGAAAACTCAATTACTAAGTAATTATATTTATATAAGTAGTTAGAAAACATAATATTTATATAAATATAATTATTTATGTATTCACTAAAATTTAAACGAACATAAACGAGTGTTCATGAACATAAATGAACGAAGATAATGTGTGTTCATATTCGTTCATTTAATTAAACGAACAAAATATTTTGTTCGTGTTCGTTCGTTTATTAAATAAATGAACTTCCCGCCGAACAAGTTCACGAACAATTCATGAACGTTCGGTTCGTTTACAGGCCTATTCGAGGCAACAAAATGTTCAAAGAAATGGGCCATGCATTATCTTAGTGACGTTGTGGTTTTATTTGGAAAGCGAGAAATGACTTCATCTTCAACAACCTGAAGAAGAACCTGGAGAAAATCTTTGAAGAAATCAAGGCGAGCACTTTTGTTTGAATTCGAAATAGGTTGAAGTTCAACTTGATAGATTGGGTTAATTGGTGTGTGTGTATACGGCGTCTTTAAGGTGAGCTAGTTCGCTTGGATTAAATATAGAGAAAAATTCAACACAGTATCATGGACTACTAATGTAATTTTCATTTATGCTTGTAACTTTGTGGTTGTAATATTGTATCATCTTGATTGAATAGTCCGCTTTTAATTTATATATATATATATAGAGAGAGAGAGAGAGAGAGAGAAAGTGTAATGTACATTACGGCTTAACGTACATTACGTACGACAACATGCGTAATTTTACACTATAACATGCGTGATTTTACACAAAGTTTCCAGGCAATTCCCGACTCAATCTGGGTTCCAATTCGGTTCAAGTGTCTTTTCGTTTCAGTTCAAATTGGCCATTGTTCGGTCAATTTCATCGAAATGTGGTCAAATTCATCATTGATTTAGAAAAGTTTCTGCAAAAACGTCGACATGAAATAAAAAACAGTAGAACAGAGGATGAACACGACAAAGCTTTTGCTTCAGACCGTAGAACAGTGGATGCAGGAACAAGACCAAACTTTGATTCGATTGGAGTCAGAGGGCATTAACAGTGGTTTCAGATCATAGAAAAGCGGTTGCGTTTTCTGATCTGGTAGTAGGGAATGTCGACTAACGTGCGTGATTTCATATGTCCAACATGCGTGATTTTTTTTTCTGAGATTTATAACGTGCGTGATTTTCCATTGAACGTGCGTAAGTGACGTACCGGTCGTACGTTAAGCGATAATGTACGTTAACTGGCCTCTATATATATATATATATATATATATATATATATATATATATATATATAGGGGAGGGTTCATTGGGGAACACTAAAAAAGTGGGGAACTGATGTGTGCAAAATGCAACATATAAATTACATCAAATGTGGCATAAAACTAACCCTTTTTTAGTACTAATGTTGGAAAAAGTATGTTTTTGTCTTCCTTTTGTATTTTCAGGATTAAATGAGCTCAAATGAACAAAAGAAGCAAAAAGGCAGCTAAATCTAACATAAATACAAGAAAAGGAACAAACGTGGCATGCCCGACCCCCCGACAGCATCTTCCCAAGCAAAAACAAGAAAACAGAAGGCTGAACATACCCCGTGCTCTGTGAGCACGGGGGCGTGCCCAAGTGTCTGCAGAAAAGACAAAGCTGTAGAAGCTTCTATCACCCACCACGGGGGCATGCCCACCGGACACGGGGCCGTGGTCAACTCTAAGATTCGCAGAATCTGGGGAAATCTTGATAGTACAGATACGCTTCTGCACACGGGGTCGTGCCCAGTGGACACGGGGGAGTGGTCAACTAATGCAAACAAACTGCAATTAATGAAGAAAGAGGAGGGTGGACACGGGGCCGTTCCCAATGGACACGGGGCCGTGCCCGAGCTGCTGTTCAGACTATAAATAGGGGTGCTTGGCTCATTTGTAAACCATCCCTTGGCACACCACCTCTCTCACACTTCACCCACCACCCACCACCATCATCCATCATCCATCGTAGAGTTTGTGAGTAGTCTTGGGATCCAAGATTGATCGTAAGAGTTCTTGACAATCAAAGGCCATGTTTGCCTAAGTCTCTTACATCACTTGGTGAAGACAAGTGTCTAGTGTAATACTTTTTATTTTTAATCTTTTCGCACTTTTTATTTGGTTATGTATTAAGGACTTTAATAACTAGTTTCTTATGTTGAAGGTGATTCTTCGTTATCGTTTGTCCGTGGTGTCTTGGCATTATTTTACTGTCTATATAAAATAAAAGATTTTCACCATTCATATCTCCACGGTCTATATGGATATATGTTGGCTACCTGGTTGGGGGTTAAGGGAACGGTTTGGTAAGAGTCTTGCCTTGTTCAGTGTGTATATCATGCAAGGACCTGGGTCAAATTTAGTAGGACCTCCTTCAATACCCACCGGTGTTGGATGGCGGGGGTCCAAACTCTTTGATCCCCTCATGTAACACCCCAAAACGGGTTTATTAATTATATTAAAGTAATCGAAAATAAATGGGTAAAATACCGTAAGTGCTAAAAGTAAACCCGGTGAATGTTACGGTTTAGATAAATAAACCTAATATTAATTAAAAGTGAATAAGAGCTTTCAAGAAAATAGAATGGATAAAAGGCCCGATTTAACGGGACTTAAAGTAACACGGGGTATAACTTCCTGAACAAATTAAGTTAACTAGGAATAATCAACCTAGTTAGTCAAGTGAGGTTAAAGTAATAAAGGAAACATGAATTAGTTAAACTTTTTATAAAACTTGAAACCTCGAGGGACTAAAAGTGGCAAACTAGAAAACTAGTTTTTATTTAATTAAAACACTAACACCAAAACACACACCCTAAGTGTGTGTTCTGGTCGAGACTTCCAGAAGAGCCAGGGAGCTCTCATGTTCAAACCCTAACTAGCCTAAATTCAAGAAATTGGAAAGGCAAATCACACCCAAATTGAAATTCAAGCACGGATTAGTGATCACCTCAGTGAAGTGATCATAAGGTATGTCAAATTTCACTATTTTGTTCCATCTCAAATTCTTGATAAACACTTGAGATCCGAAATTTGAGCTTGAATGATGGTTATTTGGGTGAAAATAGGATGAATGCATGATTAGAAACAAACCCTAGTTAATAAACTAATGAAATTGTGTTCATGTTGATAAAACTCATAATCACTACTTAGGTGTTTAATGGGTTTTGTAGAAATATGATGAACACATGAATTTGAGTGTTAAATTGTGAAATTTGAAGATAGGATGCAAGACCTAGATGTTGTTTATAAACACTAGACATAGAGATTTGATTCTTGATGTAAATCTTGGTGAAAATAGCTAGTTATGAACTAGTTAGTAAACATGTAGAATTATGCCCATTAGGTGTTTGTTAAAATGCCTAAATGAGAAGTAAAGTGTTGAAATTCAAGTGAAACGCGTAATTGGCAAGCTTGACTAATTACATGAGATATGGGATAAAACGGGTTCTAATCATAATGTTGATTTGCCTTAATCGTGCATATTATATGATTAAAGGTAGTTGACCTTAGAAAGTCGAACTAACCTATGATGAAGTCGAATAGAAGTTTCGATATAAAGTCCGTAAGATGAAATAGTCATAATAATGATGACTAATCTAACCATCTTACGAATTATGATGTTAGTTTGACTCTTGACAAGCTAGATGGAGGCTTGGAGAAAGAAGCGGGTCAAACGGATCGTATACGCGGAAAAGAGCATAATCCGGATACAAGGTAAGTAAAGCTTACACTCTAATTATTTAATACTTATTGGCTTGATAGGTGGTGAAAAGTAAGTCTTGTGTTAAATTATGATGTTCCGACATGGCAAGTGCGGCCCGGAACAAGAGACAATGGTCATAAATCATGTTTAATGGATAAAAAGGAGCTAATGCGGTTAATTAGTCATGAAATGACTAAAAGATAACGAGTTTTTAAATGGTTACTGTTATGGGTGAGATTCTGAGCCCATATCCTGAGAGATATCTTGGGTTATATCTTGGTTATATGATATCTGTTCACATCCGGGATGCTGATTCAGGATATTGGTAATATCCTGAATGGTATCCTCAGGATTACTAACGGATTATGTGCAGGTACGTGGGTTAGAAGCTAGCAACGTTCACAAGGACTCGTTCCGCGGAAGACTCGGTCCAAGTCGTTCAAATAAAGACGTTGAAGCCGCATTATTCGGTCTACAACGTTTACAATGGAATATTTGGAGCATCCCATATTTATAGGAATTTTCGTTTGTAATTCGTTACTATAAATAGGTGGGTATATCAGATCGAATAGGACATCACATCAACACTGACTACACTCTTACACTTGTTCTCTATCAATTTTCACTTTCGCACGAAAGCGTTGTAACACTTAGCGATCTGGTCAATATCCTGCACTGTATCCTGCCGTTTAAAGCAATAAGAAGAACAAGGCAGCTGCGATTGTCAGCTCCCAAGGTTTTATGCCGGCGATCTAGATTGATCAAGGGCTTTCCTCGTATATCTCGTGTCACCCCCTTTACTTTTTGCTCATAGTTTGATCGTAGATACAGCTCAATATCCTGAGCCGTATCCTGAATACTGTTTTTCCAAACAACTTAACCAGCATATTTTCAACACACTCTTTAGCACACTACCTCACTTAACTAATTTGATCACTTAATTGCTTCGGTAATTTTTGACCAAAACAATTTGGCACCCACCGTGGGGCAAGTGGTGCTCTCTTTACTAAAAATCTTTGTGAAATCGTTAATCGGTTTTCTGTTTTCAAAACTTTTTGCCACATTGTTTACAATGGCCTCAAGATCAAACATGAGCTCCTCCACTGTGTCTGCTACAACTTCTGCTACTACTGGTCTGGTGCTTCCACCACCTCCTCCAAGGATGCAATCTTCTTCACAACCTCAGGATATTATCCCTACTCGGAGTATTCAGGGATCTACTCCCATTTTAGCCTCTAATGATGAAATTCTAACCTTATTTGGAAGTGTGCAGGAACAAATGAGGCAGAAACAGGAAACAAACCAAATGCTGTTGAGGGAAATACAACTCCTGAAGTCTGGCTCGAGCAGATCTGCTGAGAATATCGTCACTCCATTACAACCCAGAACTTTGAACTTCAGTTCGGCTGTGTACACTGAGGATAATAGGGGGAATATTGTGCCCAGCCTTCCTCAGAATCATACTCCTGAAATACCCTCCTCGATCAGGATGTCAACCATTAGGAGCTCAGGATATGTGCAGAATCCTCCGATGGGTAACGTGTCAAATAATAATAATACTCATGCTGCTAACAATAGTGGATCTTTGCAGGATACAGGTGTAACATCAGCATTTACTAGGAAGCTTCAGAAGTTGAAGGACATGATATCCAGTGTACCTGGAGTGGTCCAGCCAATCCCGGAAGTGTCCCAAGACAGCCACAGGATATCTCGCTTTGCATATCCTATCTGTGATGCTGAGATTCCAAGGAGATTTCAAACCCCCAACATGAAGCTTTATGATGGAACAACGGATCCTGAAGAGCATATTGCCCAGTATAGGGAAAGAATGGAGATTAACCCTATCCCTCCGGAGCTCAAGGAAGCATGCTTGTGCAAGGGTTTTGGTTCTACCTTAACAGGATCAGCCTTGAAATGGCTCCTAAATGTTCCTCCTCATTCGATTACATCATTTGCTCACCTAGTGAATTTATTTAATAGTCAGTTTTCTTGTAGTAGAAGCTTTGAAAAACTAACAAGTGACCTCTACAGGATAACACAGGGGCCTCAAGAATCCCTAAGGGATTATGTGAATAAATTCAGCCGGGAATCTTTAGACATTCCGCATCTTGATGTTGCAACAGCTGTGCAAGCTTTCAAGATGGGGCTGCAAAAAGATTCTCAATTTTACCAAGACCTTGTAATGAACCCATGCAGGAACTTGGATGAAGCTCGAAACAGGGCCCTAAGATATATTCGATTGGAGGATGACAGAAAGATGCAAGAGAGGATGAACTCATCCAACACCTATGAGTCGATTAACAGGAAGTCAGAATCCTCATTTAAGCCATATCGCCCTAAGCCATATGGTAGAAATGAAAACAAGAAAGTGAATGCTATCGAAGACGAGGATCCTGAAGAATATCCTGAATTATCTGAATATTGCTTTTCTGTTAACATTCCTGAGTTGATGTATGCCATGCAGGGTTTAGGAGACAAGGCTAGGTGGGCTCGAAAGAATCAACAAAAAGCCGATTGGAAAGTTAAGTCAAAATGGTGTGCCTTCCACGAAGATTTCGGACATGTAACTGAGGATTGCATTGCTCTAAGAAAAGAAATAAGCTATCTTCTAAGCAAGGGATATCTGAAAGATCTCTTAGGAAGAAAGAAGAATAAGGGTCAGGATACTGAGAAGGATCCTGAGCGAGCAGCGTCACCTCCCGCGGATGCCAAGATAATCAACTTTATTTCGGGAGGATCCGACATTTGTGGGACTTCGTATTCGGCGGCGAAGAGACATGCAAAAGAAGTGAAGGCCGAAAGGGGAGACAGACCTGTCAGGATGACTACCCTCACAAATGACAAAGTGATCACATTTGATGTTGATGACAGGGATACTGTCCAGGATCCTCATCATGATGCTCTAGTAATAACATTATATGTGGCTAACCATTTTGTACGCAGGATATTGGTTGATAATGGCAGCTCCGTCAATATAATCCAACTAGAGACTCTGAAGAGAATGAATGTATCCCCGATGGATATCACTTCGAAGTCCACCGTGCTTGTTGGGTTCAGTGGAGAGGCTAGGAACACAGTGGGAGAGATAAAGTTACCAGTATATGTTGAAGGAGTCAACTCGATACAACGTTTCTGTGTGATGGATTCTCTATCCTGCTATAACATCATATTAGGAAGACCATGGATTCACGATATGAAGGCTGTGCCATCAACATATCACCAATGCATCAAGATCCCTACCCCTTGGGGAGTTGTCAAGGTTGATAGTGATCAGCAGGAGGCGAAGAATGCTACTCATCCTCAATGAAATCCTCAACCAAGCCTAGTACAGCATAGCAATTAAAGATGCGGGCCCAGGATATCGTGGAGGATTCGGAGCAGAATGTGAAGAAAATTATCCTGGATCAGGATAATCCTGATATCTCGGTGCTCGTAGGAACCAATATCCCTTAGGATATTGAAGAGCAGTTAACTAACTTTTTGAAATGTAGGATGTCAACATTTGCATGGAAGCATGAGGATATGACAGGTATATCCAAAGACATTATCACTCACAAGCTTGGAATTGACAGATCGTTCAAGCCTGTTCAGCAAAAAAGAAGGAAATTTGCTCCTGAGCGGAATACAATTATCCAAGAGGAAGTTGAAAGATTGTTGAAATCCAGGATGATCAAAGAAGTCAAGTTTCCAAGATGGCTAGCAAACGTAGTTGTGGTACAGAAGAAAAATAGGAAATGGAGAGTCTGTGTAGACTACACAGACTTGAACAAAGCTTGTCCTAAAGACCCATTTCCTCTTCCTCACATTGATGCAATGGTGGATGCTACTGCCGGGCATGAAATGTTGACCTTCATGGATGCATCCTCAGGATTTCAGCAGATTCAATTAGAGCCTTCTGACCAGGAGGATACTGCCTTCATGACACCAACAGGTATTTATTGTTATACGGCTATGCCTTTTGGTTTGAAAAACGCAGGTGCGACATACCAGAGATTGGTAAACATGATGTTCAAAGACAAGCTGGGGGACACCATGGAGGTATACATTGACGATATGGTGGTAAAATCAAGGAAAGCTCAGGATCACCTCCAGGATATTAAAGGAGCATTTGATATCCTGGATCAATATAACATGAAGCTAAATCCTGCTAAGTGTCATTTCGGAGTGGGGGCAGGAAAATTTCTAGGATATATGGTGACCAAAAGAGGAATAGAGGCGAGCCCGGAGCAGATTAAAGCCATCTTGGATATTAAATCACCCTCAAATATGAAGGATGTTCAACGATTAACAGGGCGAGTAGCAGCATTAAACAGATTTATTTCAAGATCCTCAGAGAAATGCAAAGAGTTTTATGATATCCTAAAGAAGAACAAGAAATTCGAATGGGGTGAGAAGCATGAAGCAGCCCTGCAGAATTTGAAGCAATATCTTTCAACTGCACCTCTACTGATGAAGCCTGAGAATGGTGAACCACTATCCCTATACCTCGCAGTATCAGGGAATGCTGTAAGTGCCATCCTTATAAAGGATCATGAAGGTCAGCAATATCCTGTTTATTATGTTAGTAAAAGTTTGTTAAATGCTGAAACTAGGTATTCTCATTTAGAAAAATTAATGCTAGCATTAGTTATGGCATCAACGAAGCTTAGACATTACTTTGAGACACATAGGATTCATGTTAAAACAAATTATCCTGTCAAAAATGTGCTTAGGAAACCAGAGATGTCAGGCAGGATGGCCAAGTGGTCAGTAAAGTTGGGTGCTTATGATTTAGTATATGAACCTAGAAATGCCATAAAGTCTCAGGCTTTAGCTGACTTTGTGGCTGATTTCAGTAGTGACATTCAGGATGAGGTAGACCTAGAAGTCCAACAATTAGGAGAATCCTCAGGATCCTGGACGTTATATACTGATGGTGCATCTAATGTAAGAGGAGTAGGATTGGGAATACTACTAAAATCGCCACAGGGGGACATATTACCCCAGGCTATTAGGTGTGAATTCCCTGCTACTAATAATGAAGCAGAGTATGAGGCTTTAATTGCAGGATTAGAGTTGGCTAAGAATATGAGTATCAAAAATTTACAAGTATATGTTGACTCCTTGTTAATTACTAACCATTTTAATGGATCCTATGCAGTTAAGGGTGTGAAATTAATCGAATACCTCGATATTCTCAAAACATTAGCAGGATATTTCGATGTTTTTACACTTGAACAGGTACCAAGGGAGGATAATGCTGAAGCAGATGCCTTAGCAAATCTGGGATCATCGATCAGGATACCAGAAGGGACCCAAATACCAATATTACATATCTTGTATCCTGCAACGAATCCTCAGGATAAAGAAGTAGCGGGTATTCAGGATCCTGGAGCAGAGTATCCTGAAAAGGATCCTAAATCCTGGACGGCTCCAATCATGAGATATCTCAAGGAAGGACACATCCCCGGAGATGAAAATCCCAAGGCATTTAGGATGAAGGTATCACGATTCACTATTATAAATAATGTTTTATACAAGAAATCTCTTGTAGGACCGTATTTGAGGTGCTTGGAGGACCCTGAAGCCAAAGAAGTACTTCAGGATATACATGAAGGGGATTGCGGTAACCACACTGGGGGCAGATCATTGTTCTCGAAAGTATTAAGGACAGGATATTATTGGCCAACGATGAGGAAAGATGCTGCAGAATATGCTCGAAGGTGTGATGCATGTCAAAGGCATAGTAATATACTACATCAACCAGCTGAACCACTATATCCTGTAGCTTCCTCTTGGCCATTCATGAAATGGGGGATGGATATAGTAGGGAAGTTACCAAAAGCTCCGGGAGGAAAAGTCTTTATGCTAGCAATGACGGATTATTTCTCTAAGTGGGTTGAAGCTGAAGCATTTGTTCAAGTTAGAGACCAAAAAGTAGTATCCTTCATAAAGAGGAATATCCTGACCAGGTTTGGGGTACCAGCTGAAATCATTTGTGATAATGGGTCCCAGTTTATAAGCAAAAGGACTACTGACTTTTGCAAGAGTTGGGGAATCAAAATGATCACGTCTACTCTGGTACATCCTCAAGCGAATGGACAAGCTGAATCCTCAAACAAGATAATTGTCAATAACTTAAAGAAGAGACTCGGAGCCAAAAAAAGGAAGATGGGTAGAAGAATTACCCTTTGTTTTGTGGGCTGATAGGACAACGGTAAAGAATGCAACCGGCCAAACCCCATTTTCCTTGGTATTTGGAGCAGAAGCAGTGATTCCAACGGAAATGGCGATACCAACTGCAAGGTCTATCCTACAGGATCCTGAACAAAATCCTGAAGCCTTATGTCGAGATTTGGATACTATAGATGAAAAAAGAGATGCAGCAAGGCTAAGGATGGCAGCATATCAACAAAGAATATCCAGAGCATATAACAAGAATATAAGGACTAGGAGATTTCGAGTTGGTGATTGGGTGCTAAGAAAGGCTTTTCAAAATACCACTAATCCTACCGATGGCAAGCTAGCTCCAAAATGGGAAGGACCATATGAAGTTGAGTCAGAAGCAGGGAAAGGAGCATATAGACTCAAGAATATGGAAGGGGATATGCTACCGAGATCCTGGAATGCAATACACTTAAAGCTCTATTTCAAGTAAGAATAGAATTTAATTTATATCCCAGAATGGTATGTATTCTATCTCTTTTAAATGTATTTGTGTATTATCTTGAACCCAATACAGACTTAAGCATCGGAGGGGTGTTAGCCAAGCTAACACCCACCTTAGTTTACAGTTGTTTTGCAGCATATGTTTCAGGATATGGCTCCAGGATGTGCACTCAGGATAAATCGAAAGATTAGAGGATTGGCCCCCTCTCACACGTTTAAGGGATCCTGATCCCTTCAAAGGTTTAAAGGTATTCACCTTTCTTTCGAATTGGGTTTAAACACCTCGCCTGGAGCGCAAGTTATCTAGGTATAGTTCAAGGTAGCGGGACCAGTTCATGTAAAAGTGGCTGACAATTTCATTACTGTTGGCTATATCCTGGATCCTAAAGGTATATGAGGATTGATCACCCTCTCTCACGAAAGGGTATTTTCATACTCTCTAAGGTTTAAAGGTTTTCACCTTTCTAAGATTTGGAGTTTATACACTCTCGCCTGTAGCGCATGAAAATCAGGGTTTATCCCCAGGATATCAGGGTTTATCCCTAGGATATTAGGGTTTATCCCCAGGATATCAGGGTTTATCCCCAGGATATCAGGGTTTATCCCCAGGATATTAAGGGTTTATCCCCAGTATGCTAAGGATTCATTTCAGGATATCAAGAGTTTTGCCTCGGGGTGTTCGAAATTTATTCAAGCCAAAGTGTGAATACATTTGCATTTCTGTATCGTACACAGGGGACATACATTATACTATTCAAATGATGGATCCAAGTTTGTAAGTATGCACTGGGGACATTCCTAAGGTGGAAGATTGGAATTGACTCTCTAAGAGTCTTTGGTATGATCTCTCCTTTTTTCAAATGACTTAAGTTTTCTAAGTTATGTGACAATATCCTGACCAGGATATCTCTCAGGATACTTGTCAGGATATTCTCAGAATGTGTTCCCATAATATGTTCAAACAAAACAGTTTTCGTAAGTAAAATTTGTGCACTAATAACAACAATGTTAAGGCCAAAAGAAAAGTTATATTATTAACATAGCAAAAGTTTGTGTGTAACACCTCGAAAATTCACGTCCTATAATGTGTTGACACGTGTCATAAAGTCTGAACGTGTGAAAGAATGTTATAAAAGGACTAAAGTTGACAAACATGGAAAGTATGTGATTTTACGGGTTCTGAATGTCAACAGTGAATAAATATAATGTACATTAACCCTACACGATGTTCATACCTTCAAACGAATAAATCATGGATCATACGAAGCTAAAAGTGAGAGATTACAAACTACAAGGGTTAAATGTGTCAACATGTTTAAAGATATACCTCTGAGGGACCTTTTGACAAACCCAAAGCTTTGTAAATGTTAATTAAGCTCACTAGAATGCACGATTTAAATTTCATAAAGTTTCGTCAACGTATGAGAAAGTTGTGATCAAATTCGTGTGCGAGGGGTTAAAGCGTCAACGTTGAAAGTTAGGCCTTTTCGGGTAACAATAAAGTTACCCGGGGACTTAACGAAGTGGGTATATATCTTAAGGCCCTTATAGATCAATATTGAGGGTCTATATCGCAATAAACAAGTGTCTGTACAAGGTTTGAAGAGCCAAGGACCTAAACTGCAAATTACAAAAGTTTGTGGGGAGACCCTAGGGGCTCGCGTAGCGCGAGCTTATGAGCTCAGGCAGTCGCGCTACGCGACTGCCATGTCTGGACAGCAACATATCTTTCTTGATTCTTTGTCTGCCCATTGAACTTGGATGCAACTTAGATCGATCTTGCCCCTTCATTTGGCCCCTAAAACACCTCCTAGAACACTAGGACACATGTTGAATTGTTGTGGTGTGTGATAGACTTAGATGTCAACACATTGTGGTGCCTTGAACACTATATAAAGCACACAAGGTGCAACACTTGATCATACACACTTCAAACTCATCCCTGGCCATTTGAGGAGCTTCCAAGCTAATCCCAAGCCTTCCTAATCATCCATTAAGCACTTGTAAGTATGCCTAACCTTCTCTAATTATGTTTAGCTTAGTATTTAGCTTAAAAGTCAAAATATCGTAGTTAACGTTTGACTTTGAGATTAGTTATAAACGGCTCAGTCATATCTCAAATTGAAAGTTGTTATGAGTTGGTAATTATGTGGGTAATAAACCCTCAAAAGGGTTCCCCCTGATTTCCACTCTAACTAGGTCGTTTGTCGAGTCAAAGATGATTAGAAAAAGTCAACAGAAATGTAATCTTTCGTTTAACGCATAATTAACAAGGTAAAAGGCGTGTAACCTATTTTATCATTCATATAACTTGATAATAAGCATAAGAACTTGTCTAAGCTTGTTTGATTCGACAACTTTCCATTGTGAACCGATTCGGAACCGAAAGTCGCAAAGCTTTGACTTTTGCTTTGACTTCAGTTCTGACCCGCTTTAGTAAGATTTGGAAATGCCTTAGGGTTTCCTTAGGACCAGGCTACATGTTAGCATAACCCTCTGTGGTTGGTTCATTGATTGACCCATTCGTTTACGCGTTTCCGTTAATTGCTCATGTGTTGACCATTATGCCCTTATTACCTTAAAACGTGATTTATGAAAATGTAAAAGTGTAGAAACCTTAATTACTGATATATAGACTTGTATGCAAAGTTTGACATCAGTTTGACTTGTAGATTAAGAGTTATGCTCATTATCGCAAAACTAATGCTTTATGTTAATAAAATGGCGTAATTAGCGTATAGCCTAGTTAAATATACTTTTTGGTATCAAATATTTTACCCACTGATATAATATATTATTTTGGGATTTTTAAAGATTTTTAATTAATTTTAGGCTGAGCATAACTCATAGTCGTAGGCTTAATTCGGTAATTGTCGGTTTTGCCCTTACGGGCCATAAAATGAGTTTTACATATCTAAACGACCTCAAACCTTTTGCCACTGAATAGTTATGATAAATAAATTATTTTAAGCCTTCTGGAAATATAAAAATATCAGATTTAATTATCGAACCCGGTAATGGCCTTTAATCGCCTTATTTAGCGTTTTTAGCGCATAGTACGTTTTAAAATCATATTGGACATACCCGGGTTGATATCTACTGATATAAGAGGCAAATTATAATATTTTAACAGTAAGCAAAGGTTGATTAACTCAGACTTCGTTTTTGAGCTTTTCGGCTTATGTGAAATTACCAAAATGCCCTTCGGTGCATAGTTTGGTTATAGATGATATATTTCACATATATACTTTACCCTACTGTTATAACTCATCAAATTGAGTATGTTGGCTGTTTACATCAGACCTGTAACTCAGTTAAACATTTAAACTCTTTTACAACCTTTAAAATGACCAAACTACCCCTACGGGGCATAGTTTGTGTTTAAATTAGTTCGGGGCATAATGAAAGACATCCTACTGATGTCACAACATATTGGAAGCATAATTAACTTAGGAAACCTGTTTAGGACCCATATGGTTACCCGTTACGCCTCGGGCGCGTTCGGTTCGGTTTATGTAACTAGTTTGCATAAATTAGCCGAAACGGGTCAAACCTTATCCGTTTTATCTCAAAATCCAGAATGTGTTTAGTTTACCCATATTATACAAGTCTTCAAACTTTTCGGGTCTAAACCACATTCTATTCCGGTCTTCGCTTAATCATGCGTTTGAACCGTAAACCTTCCTTAAAACTAACCGGTCTAAGTTACGACTTAAATAAGACCCGTTAGGAATCTAATAGGTTAATAAAACCTTCGTTCCAGATTAAGAGCCCAAGTAGAAGTACTTGTGCTTGCTGATTAAGATATACGGCTGAGTGTAAGTTGCATTGCTAGCTCAGGTAAATACTTTTAACTTATTTTCCCTTATACGGGCTTGGGATACGGTATTATAAAAATACCGCTTGGTCGGGTGTAGAAACCTTTTAATCGGAGATGATTAAATTGCATAATCCCGTTTTAATCTGTATTGATTGATAACAAATAACATTGGGGGTTAATGACCGTGTCCTGGATATCCTTGGCTCATTTTAAAAAGTGAATGGCCACGACGTAAGCACAAGGTGTAGGCAAAACACCTCCTGTTGCATATGTATAACGTATACTCACTCGTAAGGGTATCTTCTTGTGAGATTATATTTGTGGTGTGTCGATTAATCTTGTCCGGCTTGTATTGTATAATCACCGGCCCTAAATGTTGGACAACCATGTAAATCGGATACAAGATTTTTATTAATAAAATTGTCCCAAGTATGAAAGATTAATTTTGCCTCTGTGCATTTTAATCAATGTGTCAAGATATTTTGTGCCGTTTGCACTCGAATCACTTTCTAAACTCTTTTTCCAAAATGAGTCAGTTAATTGTATTTACCAGTGTAAACTGACGTATTTTCCAAAAAGGTTAAGTGACAGGTACTATGCGTAATTGGCTGGGAGCTCAGGGCGTCACTAGGGAATCTTGCAAGTTCTAGATGCCTAAAGTCTGTTGAACAGTTTTCTTTTATTGATCCGCCTGTGGATCCTTTACCTTCCGTTGAAATACTTTGACATTACTTATATTCGGAACGTAATATATTTATCTTTTGCTTCCGCTGTGCATTATTATATTGTGTTGTTTGACCATGATGTTGCCAACCACGTCACGATACTCCCCCACCGGGCCCACCGGTGACACGTGGAAAATCGGGGTGTGACAGGTTGGTATCAGAGCCAACATTGAGTGAATTAAACACTAGCTTTATGTGTTTAATCTCAATGACACAATTGCACATTCCTAAATCTTCTGAGTCTAGACTTAACATAGGAATATTCTCAATCCTAATCTGGAAAATTTTACTTCCAAATTTTTATTGGATACGTCGCCAAGCGAAGAAGCCGTAATAAGGAGTTCTCCACACCCGGAGCCCTGAGATGCTAAGCTTCGTACCGCGGCTAGAATGAAACGAGCATCCAAGGAGAATGCATTCAGAAATAAAATAAAGAAGAAACTCCTTTTACTGAAGATCGTTTCCTTATTAGTCCTTATAAGGACATATTTATCTTTCAGTCCCTTTAAGGACACATTATCCTTTCAAAGACCCGCTTAGGGCAACTCTGTACTTCTATTTTCATATAATGGATTGATTAAATTAAGTTTTCAGTCTAAACATGAAATAGGAAATGAATGGAAAATAACATCCCTTAGAAGGGAAGTGCCTACGGGCTATAATTAACGTCCTCTGAGACTAAAGACGGTGGTAGCCTACAGCTCCCTGTCAAGAAAAGGTAATGAACTTTGATTCACACCTAAATGCCTCGATCCCAGACGATCATGGCTTATAAATTAAACTTGTCCACGTGACTAAGCCTTTTGTGCTATTACTAAATGCCTCGATCCCAGACGATCATGGCTTATAAATTAAACTTGTCCACGTGACTAGGCCTTTTGTGCCATTACAAATTCATAAATTGCCCTGATTCTCTGAAATCTTGGCTTATAAATTAAACTTGTCTACGCGACTAGGCCATTAGTGCTATTATTAAATTATAAATTAGGATTTATGATAAAAATCCTGAATAAAATAAATATCCTTCCTTCCCTGCCAGTAGGCATTTTAAAAAGAATCTTAAAGGTGAAATCTAGCCTATGCGGCCAAGATGGTGAAACCTACTCAAGAGATTCAAATCCTTGTTAACACCTAAGAACGTGTTAGCACTCCTGACAAATGTGATTCGATAAAATCACAACAGTCATCCTTATATTAGATTCTTCCAATTTCCTTATCTAGTCTATTGATTTAGAAATCATGGCTTGTGTCATCCTATAAGATGATCACATTATAAACATCCAGTAGTGATGAAGTGCCTACGGGCTAAACTTGTTGTCCGAAAAGGCAACGACAGTAGTGGTCTTTGACCTCCTGTCCAAAAATGTTGGACCAGGTCCAAGCATAATAGTCGGTAGGATCCAAACGATCTCGACTAATAGCATCTGAGAAGATGAACATATTATAACCATCCCTCAGAAGGGAAATGCCCACGGGCTATATCTAATGTCCTAAAAGACAAAAGACAGTTGAAGTCTACAACTCCCTGTCAAGGTAATGAACGTGATTCAAACCTTAATGCCTCGATTCTCTGAAATCATGGCTTATAAAATTTAGAACTGTCCTTGTGACTAGGCCTTTTTGCGCCACTTTAATATCCTTAATGTTTTATAACTAGGATAAATTATAATGGAAAATACTAATTTAATATAACTAATAAGTTAACCAATATGGTTTATATTACCATGGTTGATAAATCGTCAAAGATGATGATTCCATATTAATCTCTGAATAAATCATTGTTAATGTAGCAATCAAGCTACATGGCTGGATTATATGAAGTTAACAGTCACTTGAAGGAGAGCAATGATACTACCAGAATTAATGTAACTGGAGCAGAACTACAGGCAATAATAGATTATGCTGTTGCTCGAGCACTTGACCGGCAGTATGATGAGTCAAATGATACCCACTCTAAGACTCTATCTGCGGCTAGTTGTAAGCCCTCTTTTAAAACACATGAGTCAAAGGAGGACGATGTTCATGACTTGTCAAATCAAAGGAGTATTCCGTCTAGACAAGTTGTGTTTCATCAAGAGGCACCACTTAAGACCTGTTCATATAAATATTTTGTCTCCAGCAAGCCCAGAGACTTTACAGGAGAAAAAGGAGCCATCGATTGCATGACATGGCTCGATGAGATGGACGCTGTTGTTGACGTCAGCGGTTGTGCGGAGCAAGATGTTGTGAAATTTGTTTCACAATCATTCAAAGGAGAAGCGTTGGCATGGTGGAGATCATTGCTCCAAGCCACGGGAAAGGTTCTACTCTACAACTTATCTTGGGAGCAATTCGTTGCATTAGTCAAGGAAAACTATTGCCCCCAGCACGAGGTAGAAAAGATAGAATCAGACTTCTTGACTCTGGTCATGGAGAATTTGGATTGTCAGGCATATGTGACAAGTTTCAACACTATGTCCCGCCTAGTTCCTTATTTAGTCACCCCTGAACCTAAACGCATAGCGCGTTTCATTGGAGGCCTAGCACCAGAGATAAAAGGGAATGTTAAAGCGTCTAGGCCAACCACATATAGGTCCGCGGTGGACCTATCCTTATCTCTCACCTCAGACGCAATCAGAATTAAGTCTGTTAAGGCTTCTGGCGAGAGAAGAAGTGAAAGAGAGGAGGAAAACTCTCATCAAACTAACAAGAAGAAGAAGGGAAGCTCGGAGCGCGGGAAGGATTCCGAGTTTAGGAAGAACTCGGGTCAATCTGATAACAGACCCAAATGCAGTAACTGCAAAAAGCAACATTTTGGAAAATGTACAATAGACCCACGCGCTAAATTGTGTGGAATTTGCAAGACCAAGGGTCACAAAACCTTAGATTGCAAGGGGTTAAAGAACGCCACATGTTACAATTGTAACGAGGAAGGGCACATCAAAACCAACTGCCCAAAGCTTATAAAGAAGCCGGGAAAGGCTAGGGAAATAAGCGCATGAGTCTTCCGGGTGAACGCCAGGAGATGGTGCAGAAGGATAACTATATGGCAGGTACCTTTCCTTATCAAGCAGTTTATGCAGAAATTTACTTGATACTGACACATGTGATTCAATAATGAATGATCACTGTTGAGAACT
>JARYGA010012091.1:0-37934 GCA_030545235.1 Helianthus tuberosus
ACAACAGCTGCCGTAGGCAAATAGGAACCAAAAAATAATCTCTTCGGCAGTCCCTTGTCTACTTGAATCAAAAAACATTATATACATTCTGATCCCTATTCCATTAGCATCACTTAAAACATAGCTGTTGTAATAGATGGGCTCCCATTTTTGTTTTGGGCTTGTATTAGAAATGGAACTAGACATACCTGGGCTTACATCTATTTTAATTTCGATCCAATATTAGAGATGTCTTTGTCTCCACATCAGGCCCCACATAAATTTTACACTGAATTCAAAACATGCATTTTATTCCTTTTTTTTATAAACGTTGATCATCAACATCATCCAACGGCTAACAATTGTTAGGGTTTTTTAATTCCTTGATTTGATAACCTATGCAGCCGCCACAAAATGTTCCATGACATCAGCATCACAAAATCCAACGTCCACTTGCATTTTCTGCTCCGATAACTTCTCCGTTACCGTTTATCACGACCAGCCATCGAACATCGGAACCTGCAACCGTCGTTCAGTCACCAGACAATTTCCGTTCACTCTTCTCCGCCGTCCACTCATCATCTCTGTCTTTGTTCGACACCGTACACCTAAGAATGTCGTCACCTTCGGCAACCAAAATGTACCAGATTCCATTTACGAGCAAATCCTTCCCGGACACTGAGCGAAGCTTCTTTTTGTTCTTCTAGCGATATCAAAACCGAGCCTTTAAAAGACTTCAATGGCTCTGATACCACTTGTTAGTCCCGAAAAAACCCGTGACATCACTCGACGGTTCAATCGAACGCGGAATATAAGATCAAACCGTATGAATAAAAAGAAATTTTTCGTTGCATAACACAGTGCCGCTGCTTAGATTGAACACAGTCTCAAGGACTGTCTGGTACGATCTTCGAGAACCTTGCACACAATCTTTAGGATTGTCGGGTACAAGGTTCTCCTTTGGGGATTACATGATGACACAAATGAGAGCTCTATATAGGAGCCTCTACCCCATTGGCCCACATGGCCTAGCCCAAGCCCAATACATAATTTAGACCAAATAAATATGAATACACGTAATAAAAATAAGCGTAAAACTTTGGACCTAACAGGTGCCTTAGCTACAGGCACGGCACCTGGAACTAAATCAATGTGGAATTCGACTTGCCGTTGCGGCGGCAATCCTGGCAAGTCTTCGGGGAAGACTTCAGGATATTCCTTTACCACAGGGATATTTTCCAGCTTTGGCTCTTCGGCTTCTTTATCAACAATGTGAGCCAAAAAGGCAACACATCCTTTTTGTAAAAACTTTCGGGCCTTCAAACAGCTGATAATCCTTAGAGGCGTATCGTGTTTCTCTCCGTGCACTACAATCGTCTCTCCATTCATCATCGGGATTCGAATGATCTTCTCATGACATACGATCTCAGCTCGGTTACTTGATAACCAATCCATTCCCACTACCACGTCAAAGCTTCCCAACTCAACTGGTAGAAGATCAAGCGTAAACTCATGCTCTCCGAGCTCTATTGCACAGCCTCTAATTACTTCGTTTGTCTCTACTAGCTTTCCATTAGCTAGTTTTATCGAGTACGGAATTTCTAACTTACTAGCAACTAACCCAAGTATATTCTTAAATTCTAGGGATACGAAGCTATAGTCGGCACCAGTATCAAATAGTACAGATGCAAAGTGTTGGTTGATAGGGAACGTACCCGTAACTACGTTCGGATCCTGGCGAGCTTCCCTAGCTCCAATGTTGAAGACTCTTCCTTGGGCTTGATTGTTCTTTGGGCAATCTCACTTGAAATGCCCGACATCTCCGCAACTAAAGCATCCTTGCTTGTTTCCAGTACCACCCTGATGGTTGTTTTGGTCGGGGTTTCCATTACCAGCTTGGTTTCCAGAACCACCACGATTACCATTACCTCCTTGATTTCCACCTTGGTTTCTGTTGTCATAACCGTTGCCACCACGGTTTCCATTGCCATTACCATTTCCTCTCTGACCATTATTCCCACGACCGGCACCATACCAGGATGTCTCTTTGGCATGGCCAACTTTTCCGTATGTTTCACACTTTCCAGCTCTGCATCGTCCAGTGTGATGGAACTGACACACATCACACTTGGGCAGGGTGCCCATATATCCTTTTCCTCTAACCTCAGCACCAGAAGTAGCGGCACCAGTCTTAACCTCGGCCGGTGGATTCACATCTCTCTTCTTGTTACCACTGTTGTTTCCTTGGGTACCCTTCTTAAAATTGGAGAACTTCCTTTTGTTCTCCCCCGATGACTCAACATGAGTCTCCTTCTTCTTTCCTTCAGAAACCGAAAACTTGTTCAATCTAATTGCTTCTTTAGTCAATTCCATACTCAAATCAATGGCCTCAGTGATCGTCGGAGGCTTCGAAGTAGTCACCATGCTCATAATTTGGGGTGCCAATCCCCAGATGAAGCGTTCAGCTCGCTTGAATTCCGGTTCTACCATGTAGGGGACAACACGAGACAGGTCATGGAATCTCTGCACATATTCAATAATCTTAGGTCCATCCATCTTCAGATTCCAGAACTCGGTTTCCAACTTCCGAATCTCAGCTCTCGAGTAGTACTTCTTGCGTATCAGTTCTTTCACCTCATCCTAGGTCATACCATATGCTGCTTCATCACCTAGAGTCTGAACCTGAAGGTTCCACCAGGATAGAGCTCCGTCTAGGAATAGTTAAGAAATATAAGTGACCTGGTGCTATGGCGCACACTTGCTCATTCGCAGCACAGAATCTGTCTTCTCAGCCCATCTAACGAAAGCTACAGTACCTCCAGTGCCGTCAAAATTCAGAGGCTTACAGTCAAGGAACTGCTTGTAAGTACAGCCTGTACCAGCAACATCATTCACAGAAAGCATTAGCAAACGCACATGGAATGTCTAAACGTATCGTAATGTGTCTTAAGTGACTTAAACATTACCGTGAGGTGGGTTATTTCCTGAGGTACCTCCGTTGTGTTCAGAGCGTAAGGCCTCATGTTGTGCGATTGCTTGTGAAATTCGTTCATGCAGTTCTGCCTCTGCTGTGGGCAATTGATTGTTCCTTCGAGGAGGCATCTTCTATAAAGAAGATTGTATAGGTCAGGTCTTATTCGTATAATAAGTATATAGTATGTATATGTAGCAGCAATTATTGTAGCAAGCAATCAGGTAACCAACACAATTATAATGCGAGCATGTAATTTAACAACGTATTTAATGAGAACATTACGATTGAGCTTTCCATTAATCATCGACCACGCATATTGTTACATGTTTTACAAAGTATCATATCAAAAGGGATCATAGGGTTACACTACCCTTGTCCAAAATGTCTATCAGTCTACAACAGTAATACAATCAAAAAGTGGTCTCCAAAAGACTTCACTAGCTCAGCTCAATAGCGGTGCTCTCATCAAAAGCAAGCTACCTACATAAAACCAAAAACCAGCTATGCTGATGGTGGTGGAGGAGGAAGTGGAGGAACAAAAAGCAAGTTGCGCACATGCGCAAGCTCCTCCTCAAGATCATAAACATGACGCAACAGATAACTGATCTGCTGCTCAACAGTAAGAAATCGAGTATCGAACTCAGTAAATGGAGTAAGCGGTGCAGGAGGATGTGAAAATGGGGATGATGATGAACGAGGAGCAAATGCAAGCTGACACGGACATGGCAAGGGTCGCGGTATCATCTCAAGCTCTAAAATCCTGCGACTCATGATCTCATACTGGAGCTGCAATGATAGAAGTAACTCATTCCGTGTGTAACCAGTGAAATGTGAGGGATGGTAGGGATCAGAAATCGGTATGGTATAAGGTGGGAACCATCTAAGTGGCTCGTCAAGTGGTGAAGAACTAAAATGAGCAGAAGGTGCAGACTGTGGCATGTGAGGGAAAGCTGCTGATACATGAGGGTCATGGCTAGGTTGCTGGCTAGAAATGCCCTCCCCCGGACGGGGTGCAGGTATATCCTGCAAGAAAACAATAGGCAGGTCGACACGGTGCACATCTGACTCTCCCGGGTGAAAAGGAGCAACATCAACGGGTGCAGGTGCAAGTGGAGGAGTGACTGGCTCAATGACAGGAGGGTCAGCGGGTGCAGGAACTGGATCGGGTATGAGAGGTGCAATGTCATGTATGCCAAATGGAACAGGGTCATGATCAGGAAAATGCTCAGGAGCAGGTATCGGCTCAGGATCAGCGTGTGCATCAACAGGCTGATCAACACGGATAAAATCAAGCTCAAGTCCAGGCTCAATGTCATGTGGAGGAGATGGTGCAGCTGAAATGGCCGTATCATCATCAGTATCAGTGGCATAACGTCGTAAACCAACTGCCTGTAAGGCGGAAGATGACACAGACTTAAAGGAATCTGGAACAGAGTGTAAGCTAGAGTCAGAAGAAATCTCAATAACAGGAATCCCCAGAAGTGGAACATCAACAACGTCCTCATCGAGCTCCCTATCGCCATGAGCATCATCAGGGGGACCATCAACAAACAAATCAAAATCATCGTCAAAAAGATCATCGAATGGCCAATCCTCAGGAGGAATGACCACTAAAGGAACAGGAGCAAGGATCGGTGCCACGACATGCTCACCATCGGGGTGACCGATGATAAGATGATCGTGCATAGGAATAGGAATAATAAACGGATCCTCGTCCGGGATACCATCAGCAATCGGTATCTCCAAAATCAGGCAGCGCAAAGGGCTGAAAGTCGTCGTCATCATCGGACATCATCTCCGGGTCACTCTCTATATCGGAAGTAAAGATCTCTGGCTCAGGGACAATCTCATTGTCAGAAACAACAACCATAGGATCATGGTCATCGGACAATCCGCTATCAGATGACGACATGGTATCTGTAACATAACAAGCACCACGTATGCACATATATTAACTACTAACATTAAGCATGTAATCAATGACAAGGTAATCATGTAATCATGTATCCTTCCTAGTCTCCCAGACTAAACCACCCAGTCTCCCAGACTGAACTACCTAGTCTCTCAGACTAAACCACCCAGTCTTCCAGACTGTACTACCTAGTCTCTCAGACTAAACCACCCAGTCTCTCAGACTGAACCACCCAGTCTCTCAGACTGACCACCTAGTCTCTCAGACTCAACCACCCAGCCTCCCAGACTAAACCACCCAGTCTCTCAGACTGAACCATAAACATAAACCTTGAAAAGTGTTTCGTGTCTTTTGTTTGTAAAAATGTTTATTTTCCTGGATCTGGGCGTTTCATGTATGCAATGAAAACATGTTGTGAAAACATTTTCGTGAGAGCCCTAATGATTGTAGTCTAGACTCGAGAAGGAATCCTAGTTCGCTACAATCGAAGCTCTGATACCAAGCTGTCACACCCTGACTTTTGCGGAAGCGTGATTATGTGTGACTTTCTTAATATCATTGCATTCAATCATAACAACAGCTATATGATAAAAACCATAGATGGTCATCCACTGAATTAAGTTTAAAACACCACAAACATCATTGTTTGAAACATAGACTACGAATTTAAGTTTTACAAACCATACAAATTGTTTAGAGTTCCATACGAACTCATCAAAAGACTCTAAATAAAATCAGGCTTTGGTAGATGTATCTCGCCCAGGAATAAGACACCCTAACCAAACCCTAAGACAACGGATGACATCCTTTATTCTTAACGCAACTTGAAACATCCAACGCCCGCCATATCCACTTTTAATTCCCTGAAATACATGTATTTTGAAAACATCAACAAAAGTTGAGCGAGTTCATGTGTTTGTTTGTGTGTATGAATAAAACCTTGTAATCATTGTATGTATATATGTTTTGTAAATCCCGGTATGAAAGCAAAACAAGGAAACAGATCGATTAATGGTTTGCAAGGCCATTAACATGCGTGCAATGGCGTAGGAAGGCTCAAACCTAGCAGATTTTGTACCGGGCCTCCGGCTGTAAGACATAGTCACCTCATGGGCCAAACCCCGGTCCACATGGGTGTGGGCTCGCTACACCCAAATAAATCTATCACTCATGCCCCTTGGTCCTAATACGAGGATTAATGGTCTTAGGAGTGCGTCTACCCATTCACATGATATACTGTACTTTCCAAAGCTAACCATACCAATTGTAATTGTTTGTAATCATTTTGTAACATGTACTTCACCCCCGAAGTTATAAAACAAAACAGTTTAAAGAAAAGGGGGACATGAACTCACAGTCTTGCGTCTTCAACCACCGTAACTCAAGCTCCTTCGGGTAAACACGACTACCTACAATGTACTATGGTCGATTAGACGAGCGGATCGTGCCTTGACTTAGTATTACTGTCTTTGAGTTACGTTTCTTTGTATCTTCGATATTATTCCAAGTTATATAATTATTTGTTAAAATAATTAATATTTTAACTTAAACTATATTTATTAAATTTTGGAATAATTGTTAAAACAATTATTTTAACTTAATACTTCCCAAGTATTCATACTTGTATATCCTTCCGAAGGATGGGTGTGTTTGTATTTGCATTCTTATACTTGTATATTTTTGCCATGTATTAGGGTAGTATTCTGGTGTGTATTTATACGTATGAGAACACGTATTTTTATTGTATTCATTAAGTATTCCTATACTTAATTTCGTATTAATTTTTCCGGAATATTATCTTTAATAACAGTCCACCAATATATATTCCCAAAATATATTGTAGTAAATATTACTTAGAAAAAATATTTATAATTTTTCTTTTGGCAAAAATATTTGTATTTTCTCATAAGTTTCAAAAATAATATATTTTCGTGTCTAACTTTGAAAATATATATTTCATATTTATTCGAGAAAATATATCCTTCACCTCAAAAATCTTGTATTTCGTGTTTGTGTAAGAAAATATATATTTCTTAAAATAATATTTCTTCTAAAAGTTTCAAGAAAAATATATATTCATATATGCCGAAAAATATTATATTTTTCCCTTGTCAAAAACAGGATATATTCTTGTTATGATCTTAAAAATCTTATTTTTGTTTCCTTTGGTGTCCAAAATATTATTTACCAAAATATACTTTGTGGATCAATTTCCGGAATATTTTGTAAGTCTTATTCCATAGTTCGGATTTCACCAATATTTTGTGTACAACTTGTATATTTATTCCTTGGAATTTTGGTAATATTTTGGATTATAATTCTTGGTATTTTGATGTGTTATATTATTTCATGTCCTAAAATAATATAACTAATACACAAAATATACAAATAATCACACACATGGTGTCTTCTAAATATGTATTTCCTAAATACATATTTAGTCACTTTTATTTATAAAAACCAACCTCCAATATTTATATTTTTGTAACCAAAAATTATGGCAAAGTTTTTGTAACAATTTGTGGTTTAACATACACTTGTAAACACTTGTATAGAGATATTTTTCTAAGTGTTTGAATTTTTAGAAAATTTTGCCATAGTTTCCCCTAAAATGGAGGTTTCCATGCTTTCAAGCATATCATTTTCTTTTGTAAAAATCATCACAATCAATCCACAAACAATATTAAACAACCTTTACTTACCAATTTTGCCAAAAAACAAGTATGATCTACTACTTCATGAACTTGAAATTTCACAAAAATTTGTAGTAACTTACTAGTGTTATTAGTAAGCCTTGTTATCCTTTAAAGTGTGAGTGATTCTTTAAAAACTTCATTTTTAAAGAAGATTGATCTTTACAACTTATGATCATGTTTTCTAAATATATTTTCTTATGAATTCTTCTTGTTTCACAAGTGTTTCTACACTTGTTTAACCACCCAAAATAAGGTTTGTTTATGTAAGAACCAAGATTTAGTAAAACTTATATTTTTAACTTGGTTTCTTTAGAAATCATCCATAAATCTTTAGATCTACAAGTATTACTACTCACTTTGATCATTTTTTTTTCAAGAAAACATTTTATTCTTTCAAGTTCATGTTTTATGTGTGGATGATCCATGAATCTCTAACATGTTCATCTTCTCATCTTGCTAGATTATGTTTTTAATCATGATCTAGCAAGATCATATGATGATCAACATCATTTTCTCAAACAAGCAACAATCATCAAGCATAATAACTCATAAACAACTTAGTTTCTTCATTAATCATGCTTATGTTCAAGTTTCATTCTTATGATCTTTAGTGTTCTTCAAAATTATGATTATGATTCTTCTTTAACCACTAAAAATGGAAGTAAAATGGAGTGTATAAGGTTCTTACCACTAGCTCAAGGCTAGGGATGATTCAAGAGAAGTTATGAGATGGATAAAAGCAAATAGAGAAGGTCCTTGCACTTCCGTAAGCTCCTAGCTTCTTTGTATGATCTCTAACACCTTTGTATGAGCTTGGATTATATGAGAAAGGTTGAATGAAGGTGGTGGTATGGGGGTTGAGGTCGGCCGAGAACAAGGGGAAGAGAGGAGAGAATGGTGTGTGTTTCAAGTGTGTATAAGAATGAGTTATGATCTTAAGGGTCCTTCTTATAACCATTCTAACATTTTACATCTTGTATATTATGTTACTTAAAGCAAAACATGATCCAATATTTTTTTTAAACAAATCTTGGTGTGGGGCCCTTATTGGGGCCGTAAATAGGTGGGGGGGGGGGGGGGTCTAGATTAGGCTTGAACTAAGTTAGTTGATTACTAGTTGAAATCCAAGTATAAGTTACATGTTTTAGTTGTTAGGTATTTGCATGGGGTGTTATGATGTTCGGGGACCATAACTAGCTCAGTAATGTTAAAACAGTGCTTCTAGTGTAAATTTGGTGTTTCGGGTAGTGTCCGGTTGTTCGGTTGGTTACTGGTTCGTTAAGGTGCTAAACTTGCAGTTTAGTGTGCTTTATGTACCCTTTTGTGACACTTTTGATTTCCGACACTTAGTCAGCTCATTTCCTACCAATGAAGGAAACTTTCAGTATGGAACAGTTAGCTAAATTATCTGTAAATGAAATAGTTTCTTTACATGGAATACCTTTATCAATCGTTTCTGATAGGGATAGCCGATTGACCTCTCATTTTTGGTCAACTTTCCAAAAGGCAATGGGAACCAAGTTAAATCTGAGCACAGCTTATCATCCTCAAACGGATGGACAAAGCGAAAGAACAATTCAGACAATGGAGGACATGCTTAGAGCTTGTGTAATTGATTTCGGAGGTAATTGGGACGATCACTTACCTTTAATAGAATTTTCATATAATAATAGTTATCACACAAGTATCAATGTTGCACCATTCGAAGCACTTTATGGACGAAGGTGCCGAACCCCAGTCTGTTGGGCAGAAATTGGGGAAAAGCAACTATCTGGACCTGAGATAGTGCAAGAAACAACGGACAAGATCATTCAAGTCAAGGAACAACTGAAAGCAGCACGTGATCGACAAAAGAGCTATGTTGATAATCGACACAAGCCATTGGAATTTCAAGTAGGAGATAAAGTATTGTTGAAGGTCTCTCCTTGGAAAGGAGTAGTAAGATTCATCAAATGAGGAAAGCTAAGTCCCAGGTATATTGGACCTTTTGAGATTATTAGAAGAATAGGACCTGTAGCCTATTAGCTACAACTGCCAGAGGAAATGGCATGAATACATGATGTGTTTCATGTATCTAATCTCAAAAAGTGTTTAGCTGGTGAATCGCTAATGGTACCTCTTAAGGATATAAAGGTAAATGAACAACTCAAGTTTGTAGAAAGGCCTCTACAGATTGAAGATAGGAAAGTCAAGAACCTCAAGCATAAGAGACTAGTTCTGGTCAAAGTGAAGTGGGACTCCAAAAGAGGACCTGAGTATACATGGGAGCTTGAATCAGAAATGCAAAGGAAATATCCACAGTTGTTCCAGTAGATCTCGAGGACGAGCTCTAAAACAAGGTGGGGAGGATGTAACAACCCTCATAATTTTTCCGACACCCTAGTATATTTTAAAATATCCCAAAATGTCCCAAAATACACCCCATACGTGAAAACGGGCCTCAAATATATTAAATAGTATTAAAAATCATTAAAAATTGAATTTTTGGGCTGAGGCGGGCCGCGTAAGCCCCACCCCAAGCGTGACGCGGGCCGCGTCAACTTAAGGCCTGGCACGGCCCTGGGCCGCCACGTGGCCCAACATCTGGCGAGGCAACACAGTGACCCAGCTAAGCTACGCATTGACCGGAGGTCAACGCGGGCCGCGTAAGCCCTGGGCTTATGTTACGCGGGCCGCGAGAGACCCAGATTCAGCAACTATAAATAGATGGCCTCGGATCTTCAGTCTGTTCGTCCCATTTTCATTTCTCAATCACAATTTCTGAATAGTAGGCTTATTATACGGGTATTATACCCCCCTAAATAGTGAGGTTCTGCTCCGTTGTAAGTATTATAACCCCTGGATACGTATTAGATACGCTGGCCGATTGATCTAGGGTTCTGTAACGGCTGTCGTGGTTCTGCCCGACGTAGTCGTTGGAATGCCGTCTCGGGGAGGGTATTACTAATGTTAAAATGGGTTATTAATACTAACACGTGTACATTTGTGTAAATTATAGATAATTCTCAGGAAACCCTTACGGAAAATCTAAGAAAGCAATGTGAGTAATCTCCTTTTTGTTAACAGTTTTTACAAAACCTTAACTATTTTACAATGCAATTTAGCAGTGATTGAGTCTTTGTAATTCTACGATTACTGCCGGTATGTTGGGGTTTTGTATACAAAATGTGAGTAACGTTACCATTGGATGAAGAGTTAGCTAATGTGTAATATGACCCACCAGTCAGGATTGACAGTACTGAATGAGTAATTGGGTAGATATAAACATTGTAATCGCCCTCAATACTGTTAAGTTTAAATTAAATTAATATTTCTTGATTAAACTGGGATTCACTCACCAGTATTTCCCACTGATAAATGTTTTTAAAACGCGTTTCAGGTAACACAATGTGACAGCCAATTAGTAAAAAGCCAGCTGGAGAGCACTGACGGCTTGGGAAAAATGTGGCTATAAAAGTTACCTAAAAGACGATGTTTTAAATTCAATAAAATAGGGTTTATCCCTATAAACATGTTGTAATAAGAAACTCGGGTTTTACCCATGTGATTATTAATTTCACATATGGTGGTTTTACTCTGATAAACATTTCCTAACTACGGTCCTGATGTAATTTCCGCTGCCAAATTAACAAACTGATACCACCAGAATTCTGAGTTTGCGTCAGCCCGTTCCCGGGACAGATAAGGAATCGGGGGTTGCGACAGAAGGTTGTAGCAGAGCCTAGCCACTGGTCTAAGCCAAAGAAGTGTTCTGCTGACACTTAAATTTTAAATTTTGTGTTAGGAAATAAATTACGGAAATACATGCATAATTGTATTTATTGTTATGTATTATTTGACTATTTGTTAGTTTACAGTATGAGTGACCAAGGACCATCTGACGCGTATCGTCAATTGTCTGGTTCGCCTAGAAGCGAAGGCACCTCCTCTTCTCAGCCTGCCCTCTCAGGGTACTCTACTGATATGGAAGAAGGAATCTTTGTATTTAAGGCTCAGTCAGAAGAGCCATTTCCTCAGAAAAAGAGGGGATGGTTCAGTCGAGGTGCACACGAGCGTAGAAAACGTATGAAAAAGTTACCAGATCAGAGGGTACTAGCAACAGCCAAGAGAGAGACAGATGCCTATGCCCAGGATATGATAAATAGGGGTATAGCCAATATTCATATCCTAGCAACCACTGCAGCTGACCCTAATCTGGAGCGAATAATAGCACCCCAACCACAGCCACCAATCCCTGACCAACCGATGGAGATACAAAACCCAGAAAACCAAGTAGAGATGCATGATTTCAACCCGGAGGAAATACCTAGGGTACCTGCACCAAACCCCCTAGACCCAAATTACGATCCCTGGTGGGATGAAGTTAGGGACTATGTGCAACGCTACCCGATACATGAAGACACACCCATGCAAAACGTAGGAGCTTACCTAGGTTTGGACCCTTTAGATCCCTATTTCCACGATGAATACATTAGGGAGATTTTAGAAGATCCTTACCGATTCCAAGCACCTACACCCCCACATCAAGAACCCGCACCCCAGATTCCGAACCCAGTCCTAGAACCTGCACCCCCAATAAGTGCAGAAAACGTACAAGAACTTAGGACTTTTGGGGAGGAAATTTTAGAGAGCAGTGAGAGAATGAGACAGGTGGGAGAGCGACTCGTCTGGAAGTACGACGAGCGCAATATGGATTTTTGGATGAATCCATATCCGTGAATGTGAGAATAGAGACGGTAATAGTAATAATAATAATAAAATAATAAAATATGTGTGTACGGATGCCTACTATTATTTATTTCTGTTGGTATTATAATTTTATTTCAGTACTGGTGTGTAATAGATATATAGTAGATGAATAGAGTAAAGTCGCAATGATCGACGCTTTTGGCAAAAATGTGTGTCATGTGATTGACTATATTAAAATATTATTTTGTGATATTAATACGGGGTAAATGTTTAAAATTCAGATGGCCGACGAAGGAAATCAAGGAAATCTGAATAACGATAACCAGAGTAACATTAACGTGGTTAATGAGAATCCGAGCATCAATAACAATGGAAACCAAATGGATAATAGTGCTGTTCAACATATAGTGGCACAAGGAATCATAGATGCAATGCCATTTATTATTCAAACGATTCAAGAAGCGAATAATAAAAGTAAGCATAGCAGTAAGCGACCAATTGAACCAGAACACGGCGTGAACAATGGCCCTATACTTCAAGCGCCTATTCCCAAAAGAAGAAGAACCATGCCTTATGGTTGTTCTTACAAAGAATTCTGGTCCTGCAAACCAATAGAATTCTCGGGCAATGAAGAACCTATTGCAGCTCTACGCTGGATAGAAAAGACTGAGGTTGTTCTGAAAATAAGCAAATGTGCGGAAGAGGACAAGATAATGTTTGCTTCCAATCTATTTAAGAATTCAGCCTTAGAATGGTGGAACACTATCATCCAGTCAAAAGGAAGTGATAGGGTATACAACATGGAATGGGAAGAATTTAGGAATATGGTAGAAAGGAAATTCTGCCCTTCTAATGAAAAAGAACAAATAGCAAACAAATTCCTAAACCTTAGGATGAATGGAGTGGATAGTAAGGGGTACACCAAGTTATTCTTTGAATATGCTAGAATAGTACCAACCCTTGCATCACCAGAGCCGGTATTAATCTCCCGTTACATCTGGGGATTAATTGGAGAAATTAGACATGTAGTCAAGGCAGCAAGACCTCAAACCATAGAAGAAGCTGTAGAATTAACAAACACCTTGACTGGTGAATTAGTGCGTACTAGAGAAGAAGACCAGAAGAGAAACCTAACCCAAAGACTTACTCAAGAATTCCGTTCTGGGAATTACAACCGTAGAAATATGGGTTCTACATCTGCACCTTATTGCAAGTATTGCAAAAGGAAGCATTCTGGAAAATGCTCCATATATTACAATTTCTGCAAAATATCAGGACACAAGGAAGAAGACTGCAGGAGGAAAGCCAACAACATGGTATGCTACAATTGTGGGAAACAAGGTCACATCAAGCCAAACTGTCCGAAATTAGCTCCTGCCACGAACAACAAGAACACTAAAAATGCTAGAGCATTTGTTCTGACAGTATATGAAGCCAAGATGATTCCAGATGTGATAGTTGGTACATTTTTAGTTAATGATGTTTTTGCTAAAGTATTATTTGACTCTGGTGCAAACCAAAGTTTTATTAATACATCGTTTTGCAAACTTCTAAATCAGTCATTAACTAAACTACCACAAGAATGTCTAATAGAGGCAGCTAATGGAGAAACAGTTAGGATTTCTGAAATCTTGCAGGGAGCAAGAATAGAAATTTTAAATCAAAAGTATATTGCAAATATGTATCCCATGAATCTGGTAAGATTTGATGTTGTATTAGGAATGGATTGGTTAATGGCCAATAAAGCTAGTATTTTATGTGATCAAAAGTCAATTCAAGTAAATTCAGAAAAGATCACAATTAAAGGAAATAAACCAGTTAGATCCACGAAATTCATCTCTGTAATGAAAACTGCAAGTTATATAAGAAAAGGTTCTATAGTGTATTTGATTTCCATAATAACTAACACTAAAGGAAAAGAACTAAAAGACATTCCAGTAGTGTCTCAGTTTTCATATATTTTTCTAGAAGAATTACCAGGACTACCACCAGACAGAGAAGTTGAATTCAGAATTCACCTACTGCCTGGAACAACACCAATTGCCAAAGCACCTTACCGTTTGGCACCTGCAGGAATTAAAGAAACAATTAGACGAATTGCTGGAAAAAGGATTCATACAACCAAGTTCGTCGCCATGGGGAGCGCCGATACTGTTCGTTAAAAAGAAGGACGGATCGATGCGTATGTACATTGATTACCGTGAATTGAACAAAGTCACGATTAAGAATCGGTACCCATTACCGAGAATCGATGATCTGTTCGATCAACTGCAAGGAGCTCGATTTTTCTCTAAAATCGATTTAAGGTCAGGATATCATCAATTAAAGGTACAGGAAGAGGATATTCCTAAAACCGCATTCAGAACAAGGTATGGCCATTATGAATTTACTGTCATGCCATTTAGTTTAACCAATGCCCCAGCTGCATTTATGGACATGATGTAACATCCCGAAAATATAAGTTCATAAAATTTACAATTTCTTTGTAAATAAATTAGTAAAATAAACTAACTAGGGGTGACACTAACCTAGTTAGATAATGACTAGTGAGTAGTTAAAGGACAAAAAGGGGACTAAAGGAAATTAGAGGGACTAAAAGTGATTAAACTAAAATTTAGTTTAATAAAACATGAAAAATAGAAATCTCAAACACACATACGTGTGTGAGATCGACCAGACAAGAGCAGGGGGCGACCAAGTTCATCAAAACCCTAGTTCAGCATAAAATCTCTAAATTGAAGGATCAAACTCAGTCCAAATCAAAATCCGAACATAGATTAGTGATCCTCATCACAAGGGGGGTACAAGGTATGTAAAATTTCGTGTTAATTCTCTGTTTGAAATTCTCATGAAATTGGGAAATCTGAAATTAGATGATGCATGTTCGTGATTTGGTTAGCTTAGTGATGAGATGGTGTCTAGAAGTAAAACCTAGACAACTACATGTGAAATCATGTCCAAATTAAGGAAATTCCATGAACACATTGAAGGTGGGTTATGGGTTTTACAAGATAATGATGAACACTAGGGTTTAGAATGATTATTCTAGTGTAATTTGATCATAGAAAGTGATTTCAGAAAAAGTATGATGTTTAGGGATAAACCCTAGATGATTTCTTGTCAAAATCTTGCATGATACTTGTAGGGTTCATAATCACCATTGTAGGTGATTAATAAGTTGTAGAAACTTGGTAAACACTAAGATCATGATTCTTGTTCTAGTGTAATCTGAGTTTTATGAGGTACTTTCTGAAATTTGGAAGTTAAAACATGTGTAAATGTGACTAATTGAAGTTGATTTAGATGATTCTTATAAGTCATGAACTTGGTTTTGATGATGTAAAAATCTGACCCGCTAGGTGTTTGTTAAAATGCCTAAGTAGGGATTAAAATGTTAAAAATCAGATGAAAACGCAGATTTGATTATTATAGAGAATTATGCGTTAATGATTATGAAAATAGTTCTAAGTTGATTGTGAATTGAACTCTTTAGGCAAAGAATCCGGATCGTCAAGCGGACAAGCCGGAGCGGATACGCGTTTGAAGGGTGTGCTCTAAAGGTACGCGACTTGTCGTCTCGTTACATTTACGTAGATAAGCCTAGTCGTAAATATGTCTAATGTTGTTATAGCGAAAATAGTTGCGTTTGGTAAGTCTAAGAAGTGATGGAATTCACTCGACAAACCAAACGGGTCAAAAGAAATAGTTGAAATAGGTATGATGTCGAAATAGTGAAATTGAAACCCTTTGGTAAGTCTAAGAAGTGATGGAATTCACTCGACAAACCAAGCGGTTCAAAATAAATAGTTGGTTAAATATGTTTATTGATAATACCGCTTAATTAGTCATAATGGGATGTAAGTAAAGTGATGTAATTCACTAGATGAAGAATGTGTTAAAATAATGGTCGAAATGGTAATGTTTGGAGTGACTCGAACGTCACTCGTTAAATTGAGTTATAAAAGCAGAAACCGAGGATTAGAAGGGATACGCTAAGGTCGACAAGCCCGGGAATGGGTAATTATGATTAGAAAGCAATGTCGACAAATTATGAAGGTATGTAACTTGATTCGTTACATTTGGGTAAATTTTGATATTTAGCATATATGTAGTTGGATTGTGTATTAAAAGTTGAGTTGGATTAAAGCGATGATATTCGTTATGTCGAATAATAGGCTAAGAATCTGGTTAGACCTCGTTGGTAGACATCAAAATGGAGAATTCCTTAGATGAGCCAAACGGGTTGAATAACCAAATAAGGCATGGTAATACATTGTAGTATGGTTACTCGGTCTCTTGTTATTATTGACAAATGACATATTAGAATACGAGGGTTAAACATGTTGATTTGTAGGATTGAAATCCGAGAACTTGATTCAAGTAAACAAACAAATCAAACCAAACATAACATTCCAGCGTCTACCGTAAATTACGGTATATACCGTAATTTACGGTAGAGACCAAAAGGTTACGGTGGGTTTCCCCTGTGTTACGGTGGAACCAGAATTTCCCAGAAGCTACCGTAACTTACGGTATCCACCGTAAGTTACGGTAGAGCTTTAGAACTTATGATAAATTTTGTATTTCATTGTTAATTCGAATCCGTTTTAGACGTAGTTTCGAATATGTATTATTTCTAAGTATTCTAATACTAATGTTTAATGTAAACATTTCAGTTTTTAGGTATCCAAGGATTACGGATGACGGTCAAGCTAGCTTTTGAAGAACCGAACACAAATTTTTGAAACTTCCGCGTAAATTAACTTTGCGTAAACAATGTTGTGATGTAAACCGTTTGTTAAATAACTTATGGATGTTTTAGTTAGTCGGTAGATAACTAATGTTTGTTAACTTAGAACTTAGTTGTTGAAACTAAGGTATTAATTTAGACATCTTTTGTATAAAATATTATGAATTATTATTAAATTCAAGTAAATTTGGACGGGTGTTACACATGATGAACCGAATATGTAAGCCATATTTGGATAAATTCATAATTGTTTTTATAGATGATATTCTAATTTACTCTAAGAGTAAGGAAGATCATGCAAAGCATTTACACGCACTTTTAAGTCTATTAAGAAAGGAAAAGTTTTATGCTAAATTTTCAAAGTGCGAATTTTGGTTAGAACATGTACAATTTCTTGGACACTTAGTGAACCATGAAGGAATTCATGTGGATCCAACAAAGATCGAGGCGATTATTAAAAGGAAAAACCCTGAATCACCAATTGAGGTTAGAAGTTTCTTAGGATTGGCCGGTTATTATAGAAGATTTATTCGAGATTTTTCTAGAATAGCCATTCCTTTAACTAAGTTAACTTGTAAATCCATTAAGTTTGAATGGGGAGCAAAACAAGAAGAAGCATTTAGAATTCTTAAACAAAGATTAACTAATACACCCATACTAGCGTTACCAGAAGGAACTAAAGACTTTGTAGTCTTTTGTGACGCTTCTAAATTAGGTTATGGATGTGTATTGATGCAGCGCCAAAAGGTTATAGCTTATGCATCTAGACAACTTAAGAATCATTAAGAGAATTATTCAACCCATGATTTGGAATTAGGAGCTATAATTTTTGCCCTTAAGATTTGGAGACATTACCTTTATGGTAGTAAGTTTACCATATTCACTGATCATAAGAGTTTAAGGTATGTTTTCGGACAAAAGGAGTTGAATATGAGACAAAGACGCTGGATGGAGATGCTTAGTGATTATGATTGTGATATCCAGTATCATGAAGGAAAAGCAAATGTAGTGGCAGATGCTTTAAGCCGAAAGTATCATGAAAAGTCAAAAAGGGTACGTTCTCTTAAATTAAATCTGCAAGTAGATTTAAATGATCAGATAAGAGAAGCACAAGAATCAGTAATCAAGGAAGATACTGAAAAATTAAAAGGTATGATTAAGGAATTAGAACAAGGAACAGATGGAATTTGGAGATTCCATAAAAAGAGAATATGGATACCTAAATTAGGGAACCTACGTCATCATATATTAGAAGAAGCCCATAAGTCTAAGTATACGATGCACCCAGGAAATGATAAAATGTACCAGGATTTAAGGAAAAATTTTCTGGTGGATAGGAATGAAGAAAGACATAGCAGCCTATGTTTCTAAATGTTTAACTTGTTCACAAGTTAAAGCTGAACACCACAAACCCTCAGGTTTGTTACAACAACTAGAAATGCCAGTGTGGAAATGGGAATTAATAACAATAGATTTTGTTACTAAATTACCCAAAACAAAGAAAGGAAATGATACAATCTGGGTGATTGTAGATAGACTAACTAAGTCAGCTCATTTCCTACCAATGAAGGAAACTTTCAGTATGGAACAGTTAGCTAAATTATATGTAAATAAAATAGTTTCTTTACATGGAATACCTTTATCAATCGTTTCTGATAGGGATAGCCGATTTACCTCTCATTTTTGGTCAAGTTTCCAAAAGGCAATGGGAACCAAGTTAAATCTGAGCACAACTTATCATCCTCAAACGGAAGGACAAAGCGAAAGAACAATTCAGACAATGGAGGACATGCTTAGAGCTTGTATAATTGATTTCGGAGGTAATTGGGACGATCACTTACCTTTAATAGAATTTTCATATAATAATAGTTATCACACAAGTATCAATACTGCACCATTCGAAGCACTTTATGGACGAAAGTGCCGAACCCCAGTCTGTTGGGCAGAAATTGGGGAAAAGCAACTATCTGGACCTGAGATAGTGCAAGCAACAACCGACAAGATCATTCAAGTCAAGGAACAACTGAAAGCAGCAAGTGATCGACAAAAGAGCTATGTTGATAATCGACGCAAACCATTGGAATTTCAAGTAGGAGATAAAGTATTGTTGAAGATCTCTCCTTGGAAAGGAGTAGTAAGATTCATCAAACGGGGAAAGCTAAGTCCCAGGTATATTGGACCTTTTGAGATTATTAGAAGAATAGGACCTGTAGCCTATAAGCTACAACTGCCAGAGGAAATGGCAGGAATACATGATGTGTTTCATGTATCTAATCTCAAAAAGTGTTTAGCTAATGAATCACTAATGGTACCTCTTAAGGATATAGAGGTAAATGAACAACTCAAGTTTGTAGAAAGGCCTCTACAGATTGAAGACAGGAAAGTCAAGAACCTCAAGCAAAAGAGACTAGTTCTGGTCAAAGTGAAGTGGGACTCCAAAAGAGGACCTGAGTATACATAGGAGCTTGAATCAGAAATGAAAAGAAAATATCCACACTTGTTCCAGTAGATCTCGAGGACGAGCTCTAAAACAAGGTGGGGAGGATGTAACAACCCTCATAATTTTTTCGACACCCTAGTATATTTTAAAATATCCCAAAATGTCCCAAAATACACCCCATACGTGAAAACGGGTCTCAAATATATTAAATAGTATTAAAAATCATTAAAAATTGAATTTTTGGGCTGAGGCGGGCCGCGTAAGCCCCACCCCAAGCGTGACGCGGGCCGCGTCAACTTAAGGCCTGGCACGGCCCTGGGCCGCCACGTGGCCCAACATCTGGCGAGGCTACATAGTGACCCAGCTAAGCTACGCATTGACCGGAGGTCAACGCGGGCCGCGTAAGCCCTGGGCTTATGTTACGCGGGCCGCGAGAGATCCAGATTAAGCAACTATAAATAGATGGCCTCGGATCTTCAGTCTGTTCGTCCCATTTTCATTTCTCAATCACAATTTCTGAATAGTAGGCTTATTATACGGGTATTATACCCCCCTAAATAGCGAGGTTTTGCTCCGTTGTAAGTATTATAACCCCTGGATACGTATTAGATACGCTGCCCGATTGATCTAGGGTTCCGTAACGGCTGTCGTGGTTCTGCCCGACGTAGTTGTTGGAATGCCGTCTCGGGGAGGGTATTACTAATGTTAAAATGGGTTATTAATACTAACACGTGTACATTTGTGTAAATTATAGATAATTCTCAGGAACTCCTTACGGAAAATCTAAGAAAGCAATGTGAGTAATCTCCTTTTTGTTAACAGTTTTTACAAAACCTTAACTATTTTACAATGCAATTTAGCAGTGATTGAGTCTTTGTAATTCTACGATTACTGCCGGTATGTTGGGGTTTTGTATACAAAATGTGAGTAACGTTACCATTGGACGAAGAGTTAGCCAATGTGTAATATGACCCACCAGTCAGGATTGACAGTACTGAATGAGTAATTGGGTAGATATAAACATTGTAATCGCCCTCAATACTGTTAAGTTTAAATTAAATTAATATTTCTTGATTAAACTGGGATTCACTCACCAGTATTTTCCACTGACAAATGTTTTTAAAACGCGTTTCAGGTAACACAATGTGACAGCTAATTTGTAAAAAGCCAGCTGGAGAGCACTGACGGCTGGGAAAAATGTGGCTATAAAAGTTACCTAAAAGACGATGTTTTAAATTCAATAAAATAGGGTTTATCCCTATAAACATGTTGTAATAAGAAACTCAGGTTTTACCCATGTGATTATTAATATCAAATATGGTGCTTTTACTCTGATAAACATTTCCTAACTACGGTCCTGATGTAATTTCCGCTGCCAAATTAACAAACTGATACCACCAGAATTCTGAGTTCGCGTCTGCCCGTTCCCGGGACAGATAAGGAATCGGGGGTTGCGACACTGCAATTCAAGAAGCCAAGTACAAACAAAAGATGGAAGCTTATTACAACAAAAGAGTCAAGCATGAACGCTTCAAGCCAGGAGACCTGGTGCTTAGAAACAATGAGGCTAGTAAAAAAGAGAACCAAGGAAAACTTGGCCCAAAATGAGAAGGGCCATATACAATCCTTGAAGCATATAAGGGTGGATCCTATAAACTAGCCGATGCAGAGGGTAAAAAGCTTCCCAGACATTGGAATGGCAAGACCCTTAAAAGGTTCCATGTCTGATCAAGAAAGTTTAGTTCGTATTTGATGTGTGTAAAATGCAACATATAAATTACATCAAATGAGGCATAAAACTAACCTTTTTTTTAGTACTAATGTTGGAAAAAGTGTGCTTTTGTCTTCCTTTTGTATTTTCAGGGTTAAATGAGCTTAAATGAATAAAAGAAGCAAAAATGCAGCCAAATCTAACAATAATACAAGAAAAGGAATAAACGTGGTATGCCCGACCCCTGAACAGCATCTTCCCTAGCAAAAACAAGACATCAAAAGGCTGAACACGCCCCGTGCTCATTAAACACGGGGGCGTGCCCAAGTGTCTGCAGAAAAGACAAAGTTGTAGAAGCTTCTATTTCCCAACACGGGGGCGTGCCCAGCGGACACGGGGCCGTGGTCAATGCTAAGATTCGCAGAATCCAGGCAAATCTTGATAGTACAGATACGCTTCTACACACGAGGCCGTGCCCAGCGGACACGGGGGCGTGGTCAACTAATGCAGACAAACTGCATTTAATGAAGAAAGAGAAGATTGGTGGAGATGGGGCCGTGCCTAGCGGGCACGGGGCCGTGTCCGGGCTTCTGTGCAGGCTATAAATAGGGGTGCTTGGTTCATTGCAAAGGCATCCCTTGACAAACCACCTCTCTCCCACTTCACCCACACTCCACCACCAGCACAACACCCACATCTACCACCATCATCCATCATCCATCATAGAGTGTGTGTAGTAGTCTCTGGTTCCAAGATTGATAGTAAGAGTTCTTGACAATCAAAGGCCATGTTTGCCTAAGTCTCTTACATCACTTGGTGAAGACAAGCATTTAGTGTAATACTTTTGTTTTTTAATCTTTTCACACTTCTTATTTGGTTTTGTATTAATGACTTTAATAACTAGTTTCTTATGTTGAAGGTGAAACTTCCTTATCATTTGTCCGTGGTGTCTAGCCATTATTTTACTGTCTATATAAAATAAAAGATTTACACCATTCATATTTCCACGGTCTATATGGAGATATGTTGGCTACCTAGTCGGGGGTTAAGGGAATGGTGTGGTAAGGTTCTTGCCTTGTTCAGTGTATAGATCATGCAAGGACCTGGGTCAAGTTTAGTAGGACCTCCTTCAATACCCACTGGTATTGGATGGCGGGGGTGCGAATTCCTTGATCCCCTCATATGTAAACTACTATTAATACATTAACCCTGCTACTTGGGATTGTATCCCTGCTGACTCAAACCACTTAGCCGAGGGTAACGTCACCTTCAAAAGAGGGGCCTACCACAATACTCATAATAACTTAATTAATTATCTTCCAATAATCCAACCCGTTAGGATTGTATCCTTGCTGACTCAAACTACTGGGTTGAGGGTAACGTCACCTTCAAAAGAGGGGCCTACTACTATAACTAAGATAATCTATTAAAAAGTGCAAAAGTGCGGAAAACATCAAAGGTTACACTAAAGGCGAGTCGGATCCAAGTGATTCATCTTGTCTATCTGTTTTATTTTTATTTTCAGCATTTTTAGTTAGTTTTATTTTCTTATTTAAAAACATTTTTCTAAACTTTTGATTTGATTAGACGTTGAGGATAAACCGGTACTAAAAGCTCTTATGTCCTTGGACGACCTCGATATCTTACCAACGCTATACTACGCTCACGATGGGTGCACTTGCCCATATGTGTGTTTAGTGTTAGTAAAATATCGTGTTTTATAAATTTAAAACTTGACTAAAGTGTTAAAAAGGGCTTAAAATATACTTAAATACTTATACGACACGACAAGCATCAGTATTTCAAGAATTGTATTTCAAGAGTTGTCCCATGCTCACTTTTTGTAAAACAATATCTCTTGAATGAATGATGATGTTTTATCAAATTTGTCTTTCTATCCTAAAATCAGGTTGAGAACCTAGCAAAAAACTCCATGGCAAGGGCCATGTAAGGGGATGAGCTCCCAGGCCATATCGCTCAATAGGTTCAAGGATTAAATGAACCTATATAAGGGGTGAGTTCCTAAATCTATATAACTCCATGAGACTTATAAAATTATCAAAAACAAAGTTGTCTCATAGACGGGTCTGAACAGCCTACACCAAATGTTTCTTAAGCCTTGTAAAAGTTCTAGAAAACAAATCATTATTAACAGGCTTACGAACCAAAACCAAACAAAGAAAAATAATAGATAGGATAGGTGCTATGTCTTCTTGTTAAAAATACCAAGGCTAAGTGACTGCAGCACTGAACCCTTTAAGGTATATAAAACATAAAGACAAGACAAACCCAACAAAGACAAGGTCACAAACATAAAAAAGGGACAACACAACAAAGACTGCATACAACCAAAAATCAGAAATACAAACCAAGGCATAAAAACAAAGTAGCAACAGGAAGCCTCGAAGGCTTCAAGCTACTAATATCCCACAAAACTGCCTTACAAAATATACAACTACGTACAAAAAAAAATATTCACAACACAAGGCAAGTAGTAGAAAGATAGCTAATATTCAAACCAATTAAAACAAACCTTAACGGTTTGTAAACATAAATATTGTTCAAACGGCCACCAAGGCCAACCATAACCACAAAACAGAAACCTTAAGGGTTTCTGCAAAACCTAAAATTGTTCAAGGAAACATACAAACGATTAAATTGTTTAAGGTTGCTAAGAAAGCTACGAATATTGTTCAAACATCAGAAGGAGGCTTAGAAGCCCCAGACCCATTACCTTTAGCCTTCTTGGCCTTCTTCGACTTCTTCACTTTCGAACCACCATCATCACCAACCGCTGAACCTTCGAGGATTGCATCCTTGGAAGCATCAAGTTCTCCCGAATAGGTCTCCTCACTATCCCCTGAACGAGAACGCTTCCTCGAAAGGGAGTCAAGAACTTCAGCACAAACCTTTTCATTAAGCCCATCCGGCTTTAGTTCCTGCAAAACAGAATGAGGGTTGCCAAAACAAGCTACAACCTGACTTACATAGGGGTAAGTCAACCTCTCCATCTGCTAAACGGAACCTTTGAAAACATCAGAAGCTTCAGGGCGATGCAAAGGAGACTGCTCTAAGGGCTGACCAGATTCATGAAGTTTATAACTAGCGATAAGGCCTTGATGTTTCCCCAAGTTGAGCAATTTCGTGTAAACTTCTCCAAAAGTAGAATTGAACTCCTTAGAGTGAAGGGGGTAGGTAACAACTTGATGAAAACCTTGCTCAATGAGCCACTGGTTATCACTAGTGGCTTGAGCAACCAAAGACTTCAAACCTTCATTCTCTTCTTCGAAGGCCCTCTGCTGAACATTCAAGGCTTCCCTACCAGCCTTCAGTTTCAATCGGTCAGCTTCAAAACTCTTCTTGAGATCGTTCACCTCAATCTCATGTCTCCTGGTCAGTTCTCCAACCTTCTTCACCCAAGCCTCCTCTTTCTTAGAGAACCCTTCAACCTCCTTCTTCATGGCAGCCATAGAGGCTTTCATCTTACCCTTCTTCTTGGAAGCTTCTTCATACTCCTACATACCCTTTGTGAAACGGGTAACACCTTCAGCCAACAGGGCCGAAAGGTTACAAGAGCTTAGCATCAATCTTGAGATAAAGTGATCGGCTTCCATTTCAGAAATTGCACTCCGAACACCAGGAGGAGCAAAATGAGCTAATACCTCAGCACAAACAGCAGGATCCTTGAAGTTATCCCCAACCCTCACATCCCAGTTGGGAACATAAACTTCTTTAGCTTCGAGACCCTCCAAGCTCTCAACACTTTTGCCCGATGAACCCTGGAGGGTAGGAGTGCTACCTCTCTTAACCAACTTCTTCTTCTTCCCATAAACCACTAGCTCTTTTTCCTTACCCTTTCCCACTTCAACCTCAAGAACCTGTTCCGCAGACACCTCTATGTCATCACTAATGTCAATGGCCTCTGAGCCAGAAGGTTGATCAGCACCTTTTAAGCGACGGTTCGAGCGACGAACAGAAACATTGAAACCTGGAGCCTTCGTAAAACCCTTAATATTAGGAACGTTAACATAGCCAGAACCCTCGAACCTGTACTCGGTTCCCCTAACAACTGCATCTTCACCCGGAGTAGCAGCAGCATCCCCAAAAGCAACATCAGAAGTATCATCACTTTTGATAAAAATCAAGTGCAGACATAACTGCAAAATAAACAAAAGTAAAATATATAAGCAAGCAAAAAATAAGAACATAACAGCATAACAAGACAAATGCATACCCTGCCCATCTCTCATGAGCACCGGATCTTGGTCACGTTTGTCCCACGACTTACTGAGACCCAGCAACACCAGTAAGTGCTCAGGGAAGGGACGAAACCTTGGAGGGCACTCCCTAAGAGTATCAAGGAAACGGGTATTTATCTCAGAGGCAGAGGGTTTAGGCTCATTCAAAACGGCATCCGGATGCCTCCAAACAAGCTTAAAAGGAACAATTTCATCGGAAACCCAGAAAAACCGGTCTTTCCAAACACCAAGACTAGAAACCATAGATGAAATTAAGCAAGTATCAACCAGAGATGTTTCAAATGTAAACCAGTCACCGTTCTTGGCCAACCGAAAAAACGACGGAACGATAAAAGGGTGGGATCATACCCCGAAGCCCGGCACAGAACTTCAAAGTGCAAAACCCTAGCCAGACCCTGAGGATGAATCTGGCCAAAGGATACGCGACAATACTCTAAGACGTTCAAAACAAAGGTCGAAAAGGGGTGACGAAGGTTCGAAAACTCGAAATGGCGACAATAGAGAGCAATGGAACCCGGGGGACACTTATCGATTGAAACATCACAAGCCGGTGCAACCGATTTAAACTCCATCCCAATCCCCCATTCCATACAGAAATTTTCTACTTCCTCTTGAGTTAATCGAGAAAACTATTTCGTTAAATCTTTACGAGCACCCATACTATAAGAAAATAACCAGAAAATAGGAAATCGGAACTAACCTGAACGGAGAAAAGGGAAAGAAAACTTGAGAGGAAAGGCGCAAATGTTGTTTCTTCTAAAAAATTAATGTAAATTAATGAAAGGAAATGTTATAATTACACAAGGGTATTAAAACCACCGTCTGACACAAAGAAAACTGCCACAAGTCATATCAACTGTCTTGTCAAAATTCAAAAATCAAAAAGCTCAACCGTTTTCAACCTTTCAAGCTTCGAAGCCTTAAAGCCTTCAAGCAAAATAAAACACATGAACAAAAAGTCAGAAGCATTCGTGCTTACACCCAAAAGCCTCTGACTTGGGGGGCTGATGACGGGGGTAGCCCAAACCTAAATAAAATGACCAAGAATACACGACAGCTTGAAGGGTTAAAAAATTCAAAGGTTTAAAACCCGGGAACTGAGCTAAGGCAGCACGTGTACAGTAATCAGTCATGTCACTGATTACTTGAACCACTCTCCCAGCCGTAAAAGTAGAACGAGTGCACAGAGTGTAGTCTTTTATCCGCAGGTCCAAACGCTTCAACCCCTAAAAGGGTAAGTCCTCCACTGCAAGCATGTTTCACTAGTCCATGGTTTCCTCTTTGGGCGATGTCCTCTCCTATAAAATTACACTTCATTTAGTGCTAAGGGACATTCCGACCAGCTCTGATTCCCTTGGGATCTCTGATCTTTCTTCTTGAGCACTTGCTTCATGCAAGTCTCCTCTCTTCACATTCAACACATACATTTCAATTGTTCTTGCATCCGAAGCTGAACACCTTTCAGTTGAGGATCCTGAACAAACAACAAATCTGTTGGGTTTTTCACATGTTTATCAAAGTATTTTATCCATATAAAATAAATACGCAGCGGAAATAATAATTTAAAACATGTTACTTACAAGATATAAAACCCATTTTATATGAAAAACCCAATCCCCGGATCCATATACGAACATGCATGCTATCAAAAATCAAAACACAACCATAGAGTGTTTAGAATACTACCTTCCAATGAGTAAAGGATATGAAGATGATGATGCTTCTTGAACGGTTGCCTTCAAGTGTAGAAGACCTCAAGCTTGTATACCCCAAGCCTTCCAACAAAAACCTTATGTTTAGCTAGGATTTCTACACTTATGAACTCACTAAAATTCCATCTTGATCAACCACCATGGCCAAAAATATCAGGGGAGTTTATGGAGTTCTTGCACTTGATTTATCAACTTGAAAAACCCCTATTGATCAACCATACATGACCCGATTTTTAGAGAGTAAATTCAAGTCTTACACTTGAATTTCATCATCTAAAACTTGCTCTATGTTGGCCGATTTTGAGAGCATCTCTACAAGTATTCTCTAGTTTTTCAAGTTCTTCAATACATTAATTTTGTCATACAAAATTATAAAAACAAGGAGAGAGAAAGAGCCACCCATTTAACCAATAGGAGAGCATCTAACCATGCACCTTGCATGTAATTTTAATGGACCATTCTCTTACCCAACCAAGTTGCCACTAACACATGCAAATGCATGGTTTTTCATTGGATCAAAACAATCTTGGGAAGACACCAAGGGGGGGGGGGGCACTTTATTTTTTATAAAAAAAAAATTCAATTTCTTTTATAAAATAATTTAAGTCTTGATTAATTTTATAACTTTTATAAAATTATAACATCTTATGTTATAAGACTTATATACCTTTTATTATGTTATTTAACCCATTAAATAACAAGATAAAAATACTCTCTCAAAATAAATTATCCATATAATTTATTGGTTTGTCAAGTGCAATTATTTAGAAAACCAATTTTTAAATATTGTAAGTGTTAATATTTATTTGTTTGATCATATCACAAATAAATATTCTAAGTGTTTGTCTAGCTTGTATTTGGGTATGACTCGACTTGGATCATAACGTACTAGCCACATCAATTTAATATGTGTCTTGGGCATACAGAGTCCAACAATCTCCCACTTGCACAAGATACATAGAAGATTGATGCAAGTAGTAAAGACCACCTAACTATAGTTTACTACCCTTAATACGTATGACTATTTGTGCCATTCAATAACATCATCCCCTTCAAGTCCCTTACTTGAAAATGATTTAGGTGAATCTATTATTTATCCTTTCGTTACAAATGTCATGTTAAATCCAGAGACATAGAGTGATCACTCTCTGTTGATTTAACTTTAGCAGGCCTTAGACATCTTACTCTTAACGAATAAGAGGAACAAATCCCTTTTTGACTACATATGTCTTTCACAATCACCTTGTACCACACCTGAGCTTAGCCTTATGTACTGCCATATTACTAACAGCGAAGAAATAAGTCAAGGTACAATATTTGGTGAATATCAAGACCCAATATGTATCTCAGGTCAGAGGAAACTATGATATTTTCCTTTACTCAAATTTACTTATGATCAATCACAAATGATTCCATGCAGTAATATTTGAGAGCGAGTCAGTCCAATATTTGTATCCCACAAATATCTATGAACTTTGGCAGCAACACTTTGCTCTATATTCATACCTAATGAATATCCACCAATCCAAGTTCATAATAGTCTTACATTCATATGTGTTCCCACAAGTATGATCGACTACGGGCATTTAGAATAAGCAACTTATTCATGGATTTAAACATGCTAAAATGGAATGGAACATAACTCAACATACCATGTGAGAGTTATAATAACAGTTGTTCCAATATCCAAATACAAAATAGATCAAATCCAATCACTAGAATATCGAAGTCCTAAGGCACAAGTATGACCCTTCATGCTTTGCTCGTTCAAGGAGCTTCGTGAGTGGATCCGCAATATTTTGATCAGTGTGAACTTTGCGAATACATATCTTTCTCTTTTTCAACTTCATCCCTTATGTAGTTGAAACTCCGCTCAATGTGCCTAGTCTTTTGATGTACACGAGGTTCCTTGATTTGAGCAATCGCACCATCGTTATCACAAAGATCTCTAGGGTCCTGAATGGTATGGACTACCCCTAGATCGGCAATAATTCAAGTGGTAGATCCATATGAATTATCTCGATCAATGAAGCGGCGATGTATTCTGATTATGTAGTGGACAATGCTACCCTGACTGTGATCGAGAACCATCTCGATTAGTTTGGAAACTCGTATCCATGTAACCCTTTACAACGAATTCCGAAACTCGCATCCCTGTAACCTTTTACAACGAGTTCTTTTCACCAGATCTATATATTAGAAATATATCCTTAGTCCTTCTGAGGTATTTCAATATATTTATAACAGTCACCCAATGACCGTTACTCGCTGGTATCTTCTTGTCATGCTTAAAGCGCATAACTTGTTCGGTCTAGTGCATATCATTACATACATAATGAATCCTATAGCTGACGCATATGGGATTCCTTTCATTCTTTCTTGCTCATCCTTTGAGCTTGGACATTGAAACGCATTCAATATTGTCCCCTCTTTGAATAGGTACCAAACCTTTCATAGAGTTCTCTATCTTGAACCCTTTCAAGACTTTGTCAATGTATGCACTTTAGTTTAAACCTATCAAGCGCCTTGATCTATCCCTATAGATCTTTATTCCCAAAATATAGGCGACTTCACCAAAATCCTTAATAGAAAAACAACTTCCAAGCCAGGCTTTTACACCTTCCATGGCTGGAATGTCATTTCCAAATAGTAGAATGTCATCGACATACTATACTAAGAAAGTAATAATGCTCCCACTAGCCTTCTTATACACACAAGCTTCATCGTCGTTCTTGATGAATCCATATTCCCTAATTTCTTCATCAAAACGATGATTCCAACTCCTAGATGCTTGTTTCAATCCATAGATTGATTTCCTTAACTTGCGTACTTTGTTAGGAAGTTCTGGATCGACAAAACCTTCAGGCTTAACCATATAGACATCTTCCTCAAGATATCCATTAAGGAAAGCCATTTTGACATCCATTTGCCAAATCTCATAATCATATTATGCAGGTATGGCAAATAATATCCTAATTGACTTTAGCATCGCCACAGGCGAGAAGGTCTCATCATAATCAACCCCTTGAGTTTGAGTGAAACCTTTTGCTATAAGTCTCGCTTTATAAGTATTCAAGTTACCATGCATATCCGTTTTCTTCTTGAAAACCCACTTACTTCCAACTACTTTGGAGTTAAGAGGTGGCACAACCAATTCCCAAACTTGGTTGTCATACATGGATTGCATCTCTACGTTCATAGCGTCAAGCCATTTGTCGCAATCGAATTTTGACATTGCATCATGGTGTGTGGTAGGTACACCCGAATCTACCACGTAGCATCCATCCATGAAAAATCCATATCTTTCAGGTGGACTACTAATTCTACCAGATTTGCGAACGTTTTGTGTGTAATGATCAACCACTTGATCGTTTTCAACAACCTCTTGTTGTGTGTTAGTATTAACCAAACGTGTATCGGCTTGTGGTTCTTGATCCTTATCAAGTTCCACTGTTCTACTAATTCCTTTCCACAAGGAACTCAGTTTCCAAGAACTCAGCCTTTTCAAGCAACAATTACATTTTGCTCTGTTGGATCGTAGAATTAATATCCTATATCATCTTTAGGATATCCTACGAAGATACACTTAGTAGATCGTACTTTCAATTTATTCGGGGTGTATTGCTTCACATAAGCTTCACAACCCATACCTTTAAATATGATAATGATGGAGCTCTTCCATGCCATATTTTAAAAGGTGTCTTATCCACTTTCTTGGTTAAGGCCACATTTAATATACGGGCTATTGAGAGCAAAGCGTAACACCAAAATGATAGATTTAATGCGCTCCTAGCTATCTTAGATCGAACCATATCCAAATAGAGTTCGATTCCTACTCTATCGGAAAAAAGAACTTTAATTGAGTTGATTTAGTACTTCATCTTTTGAAGGCTTTGAACATTTCAAAACTTCAACTTTGTGTCTCGGCAAGTACACATAACCATAACTACTATAGTTGTCTGTAAAAGTAATGAAGTATCTTTCACCATTCCTAGTCATTGGCTAAAAAGGATCACATACATCCAAATGTATGATTCCTAATAAATCTTTTGCCCTTTCCCACTAAAGGGTTTCTTAGTCATTTTGCTTTGTAAACAAGATTCACATGTATTAAATGAACCAACTTCATTTGTTTCCAAAAGATCATTCTTTTGAAGTGTTTACATGCGACATCTGTTTATATGACCAAGGCGATAATGCCAAGGATAGGTCTTACTCAAATCCATTTTGAGTTTCTTGGTGATTGATTGGTACATTGAACTATCAAATGATGTATTATTATGAATCAATTCATAAATACCATTTGAAAGGCATAGGTTTAAAGTAAAACATGTCATTTATTGAAACATAAATGTCATTGTTTACAAACTTTAAATTAAAACCATATTGTCTTAAGTTCCTAGTCAAACTAGGAGCACTAAATATATATATTAAAACAATTTCCAAACTATTTGGAAGTTTCAAAACATAGTCTCCTTTCTTGTAATGCTTATTTCTTTTGAACTCTTGCAACAAATTGCAAACATGAGTTCCACATCCGGTATCAATACCCACGTGTTTGAAGAAATAACATTAAGATCAATATGTTTCATAAAGATTGTACCTGAGGTTTGCCCTGCATCCCTCTTAGTTTTCAACTCTTTGAGATAGGTTGGACAATTCCCATTTAAATATCCTATCTCTCCATACTCAAAGTATGGATTGTTCATGGCAACCTTTGCCTTCTTATATTTTGGTTTCGGTGGTTCCGCTTTAGCCTTTCTTTTCTTTTCCCTTTGACGTGCCCGTTTCCATTTGCAACATTTGCTTTGGTGTCGGGGTGATGCCCTTTCTTGTTGCCACCCTCATTGATCGTTAGAACGGATAAAACCCTTTTACCCATATTGAGCCTTTCGAGGTGATCAATGTGGATTTGTCATCTTAAAGACTTAAGATGAGACCGATTGGGTTTCCTCCATTCGACATGCATGAAACGCCCGAAGTGTTCTACCCTTGCATATTGTAGGAACATTTCCTTCAATTGGGTAATCATGTCGTATGCTCATGATATTCAAAAAATCCTTTTGAATCTTGGGAATCATAATTCCTAACACGAGGCAAGAGGCTTGCGTAGTATCCTCGATATACTTAATCCAATCGTTATAGGCATCCTTATCTTCCATAAGATGTTCATCGGGAATAGGATCGTTCAACACATAGGATATGATTTCTTACTTGAGAACGATTCTTAAGTTTTGATATTAATCCATAAAGTGTTTTTGATTGATACGATCCTTTTCAAGGATTGTTTTTAGTGATAGGTTACGGACGGTTTGGGTAATATTGTTAGCGGCCATCTACAAAATTTAACAAGGTTCAATTTTAGTATTTTCGATATTATAATATTTTAATCATTAATACCCTTTTATGTCTCATAGACAATTAATAATTAAAATCTAGAATCCAACGTTACATTTAAATATTGGTTAGGTGACATTTATCCCTCTATTTAAAATTAACAAGGTAACGTTTGACAATTGCAACCCTTTTGCAACTTCTAGCCATATAGGATCGGTTAAACATCTTTATGTTTAGTTGGCATGTTTAATCCCATCAACACCTTTGTTCGCCATGCTTCGGTGACCCTAAGTTCATGGTTTCCAAATCAAGTCGTCCAACTTACACACACGTGTGAGTTTAAACACATAAGTGGTTAGGTGACCTTTATCCCACAAACATGGTAAACCCACTTCGAACATACAAGTTCCCTCAAATGTGGTTAGGTGACCTTTATCCCACAAAAGAGTTCCCAAGTGATTCGAGTGTTGTATAAAAGGATGGTGTTTGACTTGTTTTATAAAAGGGATTTTGAGTTCTCAAAATTCTAGTTTAGAAAACATTATGTACCATACATTTGCATGCATTCAAATCCTTGGTACTTTTGTGAAAACAAATTTTCAAGGTTCTTTTTAATTAAACCCGTTTTATTATAAAATCATTAATTTTTAATAACCCTTTATTAACCAATTTTAATGATTTTTAAGAACCGATTTTAAGCTTGTTGATTATTAGTTTGTTAAGCATGCATATCAACATATCATCTAAACAACATAAATAAACAACCACACAAGCACAACACACATATCAATAGGTGCATAACCATAGCCAACTATTTTGACCACACTTGTTAGCCGAAACAAGTGTGTCAAAAGGTCCTTCCTAAGGGTGAATATTGACACAAATAATGTGTCGTTGAACTCCCACTTGATCCCGCATCCAAATGCTTCAAGTTTTCTTCTTGTGTTGTGATTTCTTCACATTCTTTGAGCTTCCAAATGTCTTTTATATTCAGCTCCAAACTCCTTTGGACTTCAAAAACGTGTTTTGATTATCGGGCTAAAATCCCGTTAAGAACTATGAAGTCCTTTAGGCCCGAAATTAGCCAAAACCAAAACCGCATTTTTGTGTGCATCTTCTTTTACAAAAAAAGTATCCTAATACATTTTTTCTAGTAAAATAAAATGCACCTAATCTATTTACTTACATACCAAATGAAAATAAATAAATTATATAACTTTACAAATGGAAGAACAAAAATAATTAATTATTACAACCTTTGAAATAATTAAATACAAATCACAAACACAAATATTCAACATATTCACACAAGGTCATGGCTAGGTTATGTTCACCAATATATATATATATATATATATATATATATATATATATATATCCAAATATATAAAATTCAAGAAGCAAGATGGTTCCCTTTTCCAACCTACATTTTTTCGGTCAAGAATGAAAAACCGAAAAATGTGGATTTTTGTCCAAACAAAATAATCATCCAAATGAAATAATTTTTCAAGATTCATTTATGCATGTTATAATTTAATCTTGAAAAACAAAGGGATAACCATGGTGAAAATTTCGTCCATAGGTTTTCACTCAAACCCGAAACCCGAAAATTTCATATCCTTTGAAGCATGCACTCATATAAGCGGCTCTGATACCATTGTTGGGTTTTCACATGTTTATCAAAGTATTTTATCCACATAAAATAAAAACGCAGCGGAAATAATAATTTAAAACATGTTACTTACAAGATATAAAACCCATTTTATATGAAAAACCCAATCCCCGGATCCATATACGAACATGCATGCTATCAAAAATCAAAACACAACCATAGAGTGTTTAGAATACTACCTTCCAAGGAGTAAAGGATATGAAGATGATGATGCTTCTTGAACGGTTGCCTTCAAGTGTAGAAGACCTCAAGCTTGTATACCCCAAGCCTTCCAACAAACACCTTATGTTTAGCTAGGATTTCTACACTTATGAACTCACTAAAATTCCATCTTGATCAACCACCATGGCCGAAAATATCAGGGGAGTTTATGGAGTTCTTGCACTTGATTTATCAACTTGAAAAACCCCTCTTGATCAACCATACATGACCCGATTTTTAGAGAGTAAATTCAAGTCTTACACTTGAATTTCATCATCTAAAACTTGCTCTATGTTGGCCGATTTTGAGAGCATCTCTACAAGTATTCTCTAGTTTTTCAAGTTCTTCAATACACTAATTTTGTCATACAAAATTATAAAAACAAGGAGAGAGAAAGAGCCACCCATTTAACCAATAGGAGAGCATCTAACCATGCACCTTGCATGTAATTTTAATGGACCATTCTCTTGCCCAACCAAGTTGCCACTAACACATGCAAATGCATGGTTTTTCATTGGATCAAAACAATCTTGGGAAGACACCAAAGGGGGGGGGGGGGGGGCGGCCCACTTTATTTTTTATAAAAAAAAATTCAATTTCTTTTATAAAATAATTTAAGTCTTGATTAATTTTATAACTTTTATAAAATTATAACATCTTATGTTATAAGACTTATATAACTTTTATTATGTTATTTAACCCATTAAATAACAAGATAAAAATATTCTCTCAAAATAAATTATCCATATAATTTATTGGTTTGTCAAGTGCAATTATTTAGAAAACCAATTTCTAAATATTGTAAGTGTTAATATTTATTTGTTTGATCATATCACAAATAAATATTCTAAGTGTTTGTCTAGCTTGTATTTGGGTATGACTCGACTTGGATCATAACGTACTAGCCACATCAATTTAATATGTGTCTTGGGCATACAGAGTCCAACAAAATCATAACTAGTGAACCTCTCTCCACGTCTTGCAAACGTGGGGGGACCCCATGACCTGCGTTAGGCAAACCGGAACTCTTCAAGCCTTTTGCCTAACCATCCTAGCTACTATCAGCGGTCTTGTATTTGTTGCATCAACAACAATTGAGAACAATTAAGAGATTGCATACAATCAAGAACAATAACAGAAATCGAATTCTATAAGCAACCATATAAATGAATCACATTTGTGATTTTGAGTCCTGGTATGCCCCGTTGGGCGTTTAGTGACTAGCAGCCCAAATTTCTATTGGGTCGGCCCTGGTTGGACGTTAAAAAAATAGAGTTAATTACGTTTTTCCTCCGCATGGTTTGTCAAAAATCACTATTTCAATCCATTAGTTTAAAAATTGCCAAAACAGTCCCTATGGTTTCACTTTTGTAACAATCACAGTCCACCTCCGTTAACCCCATCCAATTTATCGTTCAGTTTTGGTGTATTGACTAAAACACCCCTCTGTTAAAAAAACTTTAAAACAAACATGTTTTTATTATTTGTAAATTAACCTAACCCTGTCTTGCTCTCTCTACTTTCTCTCTCTTTCTCACTCTACACTAACCATCACCAGATGGAGGAATCAGTCACCCCATGCTATATGAGAAAGGATGGTCGGAGTTAAAGGCTTGCCAGAGTTGCATGTTTTCTACGATGAGCATGAAGGTTGCATCCTCCAACAAGTAGTTTTCTCGGACGAGGAATGATTGGGTTCTAGAGGGTATCGGTTTCAGGAGAGGGGGATACGATGGTTCTTGTTTGTCTTCCACATAAGGGGAAGGGGTTTCCGACTGGTGGCTGGAGTTGTCGTTAGAGGAAGGGTGGGTGTCGGTGGAAGAGTATTCAAGGAAAATGGGATGTGGGTGGCTATAGTCGGATTGGCGCGGTTGGGTTCTGAAACTGTTGGGTTTGAGACTGTGTCGGTGAAACTATTTTCGTCAGGTAACGATTGGGTTCTGAAACCGTAGTTTGTTCTAAGGGTGTGCACGGTTCGGTTCGGTTCGGTTATTAACATTATCCATAACCGTAACCGAAGTCATCGGTTAATCGATTCAGTTAATTCGGTTAATTTGTCGATTTTCGGTTTGATTCGGTTAATTTTCGGTTAATAACCAATTCAAACAAGGGCTAAATTTTTTGCTTAGAAATACATGTAATGGAGGTATAAATACATGAAATAGATGTATAAATGCATGAAATGGATGTATAAATAAATGAAATGGAGGTGTAAATGCATGAATAAATGTTTAAATACATAAAATGAAGGTATAATTAAATGAAATGAAAGTATAAATAAGTGAAATGAAAGCATAAATAAATGAAATAGAGGTATTATTACATGAAATGAAAGTATAAAATATGAAATACAATAGAGGTATAAAAGTTAGAAATATATAAAAAAATAAATGATTCGGTTCGGTTCGGTTAATTTCGGTTAACCGATGGTAAAAAAAATATCCGTTAACCGACTTTCGGTTAATTCGATTTCGGTTAATTTCGGTTCGGTTTTCGGTTCGGTTTCGGTTAACGGTTCGGTTATTGCACACCCCTAGGTTGTTCAACGATTGGTGGTGGTGTTTAATGAAGAAGAAGGCGGACCCTTTTAATGGACTGGATAAATATAAATAGCCAGAGATGAAGAGCTAGCAAGAGAAGATGATCGGAAAAACATAACTCGGCGGAAAAGATGACCGGAAAAATAGTGTGGAAAATATGAATTCTTGAAAAGCGGGACCCACGTTTAATTGTTTTTATTTTTTCAAACCTTTACGTGTTATGTTTTTAATTTTTTTTTGAAGAATTGTTATGTTTTGTTTTTAATTAGGGGTTTGCCCCGCTCGCGTTGCGGGACACTAAGCAGAATATTTCTCTATCATAACATGTACGTCCGTGTTTTGGTTACCTGTACAAAAAATTATAACACAAAAAATTACACTGAGTCAACCAAATAAATTAAAACACTGTCATACTTTTGCTTAAGAAAAACAAAAACGATAAAAAAAACTATTTTTTAAACTGGGGGCAAAATTGTAATTTTTCAGGATAAATGAGCGTGTGCCAGGAAGTCGTCTGGCACGAATAAAAATTACACCGAGTCAAACAATTAAAATAAAGCACTACAACAATTTTCTCAAAAAAATAAAAATAAAACGATGGCATGACTGTAATTTTACGTTGGGGACAAAATCGTAATTTGATTGTGAAAGCAAAGAAAAATGATACGAAAAATGTAAATTTAAATTGAGGGCCAAATCGTAATTTGGCTAGAAGGAAAAAAAAACAAAAATAATGACAAAACTGTAAATTTAAACGGGTCAAAATCGTAATTTTTAACCTAGGCCAAAATTGTAATTTTTAGTTGGGGGTAAAAGCATAATTTTATTTTGAACTGGGGGTAAAAACATAATTTTGAACTGATGGGAAAAATTGTAATTTTAAAGCGGTGATAAAATCGTAAATTGGTTGGGCCAATGGGGGAGTTCCAGGCAGCTGCCTGGCACTACTTCTCCATCTTGTATCTGTAGTTATACACTGGGGGCAAAAGCGTAATTTTTCTGGGAAAGTAAACAAAAACGATGACAAAAATGTAAATTTAAATTAAGGATAAATCGTAATTT
>JARYGA010012092.1:0-39539 GCA_030545235.1 Helianthus tuberosus
ACTAGGGTTTAGTACACGTGTCAACACATCATTGGACGTGATTTTACGAGGTGTTACATCCTCACCCCCTTAAAAGAAATCTCGACCTCGAGATTTGCTCCAAAGATGAAAGTACTTTCTGTCTTATAATGGTCTTAACCTCCACAACATATCTGAGCCTCTAAGGGCACCCCAATTGACCTTTATAATAGGTACATGTTTTCTTTCGGAGCTTCTAATCATCCTTATTCGATATTGGTTTCTCATCAAACCATAAGTTTTAAGTAATCTGCATATCATTATGTGATAATGCTATTGACTTATCGGCGAGACATATCCTTAAATTACCAGTGTGGAACACATTGTGAATACCATCAAGTTCCTTAGGTAAGTTTTAGCTTATAGGCTACCAATCTTGATATATTCGATTTTTCTCGAATAGTCCTATATATTTAGATTTAACTTGTCTGTTACATCAAAATGCAGTACACCTCTCTAGGGTGGTACTTTCTGTTGAATCTTGTTCCTCATTGAGAACTTAAGAGGTTTGCGATTCTCATCAATATTGATTTTCTGCCGATTATTTGCAACTTTCAGACGATTGCGGATTCGTATGATCTTATCCGTTGTTTCCATGGTAATTTCAGGTCCTGCTAATTGGACTTACCAACTTTTGTCCAACAACGGGCGTTTGACATTCCATCTATACAAGGTCTCCAAAGGAGCAGCCTTGATGCTTATATACTAACTATTAGTTATAGGAGAACTTATTTAAGGTGAGATAGTCATTCCAACTACTGCTTAAACCAATCTTAAAGAATAGCTAACCTCATGGTTAGTCGAACAAGTCGACGATCCTGGGTAGCTGATAGCGATTCTTAATTGTTACCTAAGTAGGGTTGCGGTAATCAATGCATAAGCATAATGAACAGTCTTTCTTAATTAATTATACCAGAGCTCTCAGAATTTTGAATTAGGCTTTGTGAACCTTTAGCTTAAAACTCATTTGATTGGGGTTTTAATCCTTCCATTACTGTTGGTACTAACTTATATGGGGCTTTTACAATAAATGCAGCCCTAGGTGGAACGTTAATCCTAACTCCACTTGCCTCTCAGGAGGTAAACAGGGTAGTTCTTGGGAGAAGACAAATCAAGATACACAGAGGTGACAGAGATATTCTAAATCTCAGGCTTCAGTTTATCTATCGTTACTAGTGCCATATAAATGACACATTTCATTTACGAATGCATGGATGCTTTAATTATTGACACTTATTGGACATTTCTATATTGAATATCTTCTTTGAATACCACTAGTCGACTTTAGTACAATATGACCATTGGGGTATCTCAGTGGTTCCATGCATTAAACCTCCATACTGATCAGGCATGGAAGCAATCTATGGGACACACTAGGATACGCCAATCCTCATATGGCGTTTTTATCATGCATAGTCTAGCATTCACAGTTGATAGAAATCAATGAGATAACAAAATAAAATAACATATATTGTCGTACTCTATCTGAAGATAGAGTACTCCAGATCTTAAGAATGAAGATTATTTGACGAGAATAGAAGAAATGGTTCCGATGATTTTCGTTGGTAAGTTTTACCTTATACTTAATATCTGGAGTTTCTATGGGAAAAATTCTAAAAGTTTGCTAGGCTTATGATATATGAAATACTTAGTAGTATTTAAATCAAACAGAATTCTTCGCAATAAAATCTTTGTTTTATGATAAGGGATGTACTTAGTGTCATTATTGATATGAACCGCCTCTTGGCATTTATCAGGAGGGTTTAAGCGCCTCCATTCTTAGTCTCTCTAAACTCAACTATACTCTTTTTTCTGGCAGTCTCAGTTTTGACTGGTTTATTTCTTAACCCATCTAGCATGAGAGGCTGAGACAGATCCATAGTGGATTTATAAGAATCAGGTTTTGAAGTCTTAACATGCCCTTTTATCTTTGGTGCTAAACCACCAATATATTGTGCATTAAGCTCAGATCCTGGGTTAACCGAATAGGGTACTATCTTAGACAATGAATTGAATTCTATAACATACTGTAACATACTGTCGACAGTCTAGATCCTTCATGGTGAGAGTCAGAAAATTCTTATTCTACCTTTTCCATTTCGTGTCGCAGACAACCGTTTTTTTTTTGTTGTTTTTTTTATAAGTCCATGAACTTGGACCATCCCAAATTGTATAAGAGTATCTTTCCTATAACTTTATTAAAGTCTTCCACCAACTAAGGTCATTGCCCTTGAATGACTGTGATACATACCTCACAATGTCTTTCTTAGCACAAACGCTGATATCCATAATGGTTTCTATTTCATCTAACGATTTCATACAATCAATGGCCCCTTTTTCGCCATTGAATTCTCTTGACTTGCAAGAGACAAAGTACTTTTAAGTACACCCTTTAGAGGAACGGGGCTCCTCACAATATGTCATCTTATTTGGTTTATTCTTCGCATTCAAAGTATGAACAAAGCTCTTCTCATGAGCAGGGAAATATGATTTAGACCTGGTAGCATTCGTCTCTTTGAACCTTTTCATGACCTTTCTCATAGCCTTTCTAACAGCTGCGTCAATCACAGCTTGGAGATTAACTCCATTAACCTTGAGGTTCACATTTGTTGCATCATTAGCATTTGTCGCATCATCAGTATAGCGACTGTTATTTGTCTCATTCAAGTTTGCCATACTTGAAGCTTGGCACTAAACACCAAAATTAAACAATTGTTTAATTGCATTGTAATAGCGAGTCATCATCCTGACGACCTAACCTACATTAGTCATGGTATTATTAAACCATATAGGCTAATAGGGTATGAACATTCCTAATGAATGTTATTTGAATGTATATCGATTACATTTAGCCTAGGTCACAAAAGGACCATCAATGGCATTTAAGGTTTGGACCGAGTCCATTACCTTTTTGACAGGGGATCAAATGTCACAACTGTCTTTGTCACATTGACGATTTTGGATAGCTCGAAAGCTTGCCACAATGACTTTTAAATTATGAAACATAAGTCCGTTATGAAGGACATATAAATGTAGCACATAGACTTGTCACCAAGGACATTAATAGTCGTATGGCATGAAGGCCTTGTCGCAAAGGACATATAGGATATGGCACAAAATGCCTGTCACGTAGGACATTTTAATATATAAGTCGCGATCTTATTTGATCAGAGACTATAAGGTTTGAACATAGTTCTTCACCTTTGGGCAGAGAGTCATAGACTACATCTGTCATTATTTTGAAAGACGATTTATTTTGCCACATAGGCCAAACAATGGACATCACTAATGGATGTTTATATATATATATATATATATGTATGTATATATATAATTATCATAATTGAGGATATTAGTCATGATCTTATCGATCTTATAGACTATAAGGCTTGGGCATTGCCCATCACCTTTGACGGTGAACCATAACGGTCGCATTTGTCAATGTCACTAATGGACAATATAGTATATAGCCCGTAGGCGAAACATCACTAAAGGATGTTAAATAATATGATCATCGTATCAGATGATATTAGTCATGATCGCATTGATCATATATAGACTATTAGGCTTGAGCATAGCTCACTACCTTGGACAGGGGATCATAAAGATCACAATGTCAATGTCTCAAATGAAGAATATGTTATAGCCCATAGGCAAAACATCATTAAGGATGTTAAATAATATGATCATCGTATCAGATGATATTAGTCATGATCGCATTGATCATATAGACTATTATGCTTGGACATAGTCTAATATCTTTAGAAAGGGGGTCATAGACCACAACTGTCGTTGTCTTATTGGACAACAGGTTTAGCCCGTAGGCACTACATTACTAATGGATGTTTATATTATGATCATCACATTGATGATACTTGCCATGATCTAATTCGATCATATAGGCTTTAAGGCTTGGATGTAGTCCAAATACCTTGACGGCTGGTGTGGTTTCTCATGTCACACTGCCAGGAGTGTTAACATGTTCTTAGATGTTAACAAGGATTAATTTTCTTAAGAGGGTTTTACCATCATAGCATGTCTGTATTGACATATTGGCTAGGTTATACCATTAAGAAGATCTTTTGAAAAATATTTAGCATATCGATAAAGTTAGAATAAAATTTCCACTATTGTTTGATAAAGGACGAAATGAATACCTATATAAAATTCTCAAAACTTTCCATAAATCATTAGGAAATCTACAATAGTGCCTTAGTCAGGACTTTTAGTATCATATTTGTCCACAGAGGACTTTAAAGGAAATTATAAGTCCGTATGGGGACTATAAAATATTATAAGTCCATATAGGGACTATAAAATATCATAAGTCCGTATAGGGACTATATTAAAACACTTTTCCAATGAAGGGAATATTTTGAAATAGTTAATCCATAATGGGATTTTAATGAAATAACGCGTCCATGAAAGGACTGTATTAAAATGTCATGTCCACAAATGGGACCTTGCTGAACAGATGTCCTCACAAGGACTTAAATCAAAAGATATGTTCATATAAGGATTATAATTAACAAATGTCCATACTGGGACTATATAGAAGAGATAGGTCCTTATAGGGACTTTGAAGCAATAGCTGTCCACGCGGGGACGAAAGGGGAAAATATAAGTCCGTTTAGGGTCTATAAGACATGTCAACATCGGGACTATAATGAAACGATATGTCCTCGAAAGGACTATGATGAATTATTATATTCGCCAGGGAACTTTAATGAAATAACATGTCTAAAAATATTTTTAATGAAATGACATCTCCATGAAAAGAATATATGGAAATATGACATCCAGGAAAAGACTATATTGTAATATAATGCTCACGAAGAGACTGTTTCGAAACATAATGTCCTCAAAGGGACTTTTATTGAAATATAATGTCCTCGAAGGAACTATATTAATTAAATGCCCATACAGTGATTTAGAGGGAAAAATGAAAATATGATAGAAGAAGGGTTTTTCTAAGGTCTTCCTTGCTTCATTCCGTTTGTTTCTCGTCTTTATTTATCGTACGCGGTAGCGATACTGAAGATCTTAGTGAATAAGGTAAACATTTCAAATCAGGATCCGTTGCAGAAGTAGAATCCAAAGACTCAACGGTTAAAGAAATGAGATGGATTAGTTTTGACTGGTATAGTCCAAGTCTGAAATTTCAAAACTTGGAAATAGGAATTAGGGATTAATAGCATCTGCATGTATTATCTTCAATATAGGAGTCTCAGGGATCTCCTGGTATGGACTCCACTGATACAGACTTCAAAGTTTGAGCCTCAGGGACCTCCGGTATGGACTCCGAAGTCTGGTTAAGAGTTTAAATAGGTTTGGTTTTGGGAATAGGTCCATAAAGGTCTTTCCTTCAACCGGTTGCACGCTTATCCTAGCCGTGGTATGAAGCTTGGCATTTCTTGGCTTCAGACGTGGAGAATTTCCATCAACGGCTTCTTTGCTTGGCAACATATACAAAACACATAAAATCAAAAACAATGTTTACTTAATAGGGATGAGAGAATTCCTGTGTTAAGTCTAGACTCAGAAGGTCTAAGGAATATGCTACTGTGTCATTTGAGATTAAACACTAAAGGCAAGTGTTTAATTCACTCAAACGTTGGCTCTGATACCAACCTGTCACACCCCGATATTTACAGCTCAACCCGGTGGGCCCGGTGGGGAGTATCGTGATGTAAGATTGATATCATCATAGTCAAACATACACAGAATAGCACAACGGAAGTCTTGGAAACTAAAATATTATTACAAATTCAAATGTTGGAATATACTGAAATGGTAAAAACATACGAGATTGTAATATTAAATCCACAGGCGGACTTAGATCAAATATACAAAATGTTCAACAGACATAAGGCATTACAGACTTGCAAGATCCTTTATTTAACGCCCAGAAGCTTCCAGCCAATTTACGTATAGTACCTGTTACTTAGTCTTTTGAAAATACGTCAGTTTACACTGGTAAATACAATTAACCGACACATTTGAAAATGTTTATGAAAATTGGTTTAGGTGCACAAGGCACAAATATTCTTTTATAACTTGGGACAATTATATTAATAACAATCTTGTATCAGATTTACATGTTTGTCCAACATTTAGGGCCGGTATTAAATAAACCGAACATGATTAAACAACACACCACAAATATAAACTCACGGCGGGTTACCCCAGCAAATGAGTATATCTTTTACATACGCAACGGACAGGTGTATGCCTACACCCCGTGCTTAAGTCGTGGCCATTTATGCTTTTTAAATGTGCCGAGGATATTCAGGACACGGTTGTTAACCCCCAATGTTATTTGTTATCAAGCAACATTGATTAAAACGGGATAATGCAATTTAACCATCTCCGATTAAAAGGTTTCTACACCCAACCAAGCGGTAATAATTTACAGTATCCCAAGCCCGTATAAGGGAAAATAAGTTAAAAGTATTTACCTAAGCTTAAAATGTAAAATTTGTAATCTCAGCCGTATATCCTACCCAAACAAGTGTAGGTAGCTTTTACTGGGCTCCTAATCTAGAACGAAGGTTTTAATAACCTATTAGATTACTAATGGGTCTTATTTAAGTTAGAGTGAATTGCAAGTTTTATCCTTTATCTTTATGCCTCTTTGCAGGCAGTGTCCTTTATGTTTAAAATTGACGAGTTTTGTCCTTTATGTTTAAAAATCAAGCACATTTTATCCTTTGAGCCTAACTCAGTTAAATTTCTTCGCTAAATCAGATCATGTGCCTTGCACCTGAGGATATTTTTGTCATTTCACCTTTACAGGGACTAATTATGTAATATATATAAAACTATTCTCTCTCCCCTGTTTACCACCACCTTCCACCACCACCACCACCACCACCACTACCACCATGACACAACACAAAAGAAATCCTAAATTCTTTTCCAAACTGCCATTCTCAATCAACAAAAAACCTCACTTTCTCATATACAAAACACCCCAGACAATTAAACAATCAAATCAAAAAAATCCCACATCTCAAATTCAAATTAAGACACAAATTCATGAATGTCCTCGAAGTCTACCGTAAATCTGACCAAATTCAAATCAAGACACAAATTCATCAAATCCCACTTAACAACCTCTGACTCGCCGGTGGTGGTTGGGTACAAATCGTCGGAGGAATGAAGTTTTGGTTACGGTCAGCTTCTAGACACCGTTGTAAGTCACTACCTAAAATGACAAAATTGCCCTTATGTGCAAGGCACATGACAAGATTTAACGAAAAAAACTTTCTGGGTTAGGCCCAAAGGGTAAAACGTGCTTGATTTTAAAACATAAAGGACAAAACTCATCAATTTTAAACATAAAGGACACCGCCTGCAAAGAGGCATAAAGATAAAGGACAATTCTTGCAATTCACTCTATAAGTTATAAACTTAGACCGGTTAGTTTAAAGAAAGGTTCACGGTATGAAATGCAAGATGAAGACTTATATGAAGATGGGTAAACTAAACACATTCTGGATTTTGAAGTAAAAATGATAGGGTTTGACCCGTTTCGGTTAATTTATGCAAACTAGTTACATAAACCGCACCGAATGCGTATAGGCACAACGGATAACCGGATGAGTCTTGTACAAGTTCCATTATTTAATATGCTTTAAATATGATATGATATCAGTAGGATATCAACAATTATGCTCCAAATGAATTTAAAACCAATTTTAGTCCCGTAAGGGTATTTTGGTCATTTTAAAGTTTATAAAAGAGGTTTAATAGTAAACTGAGGTTCTGGTCTAAAACATTCAGTAAAAATATATATTTTATCATGTTACATCCGTAAGATATCATACACATGTGAGGTTTACCATTTAGGGCCAAACTATGCACCGTAGGGGCATTTTGGTCATTTCACATATGTTTTAAGGACAAAATTGGAAATCTGAGTTCAAAACTTATACTTACTGTTAAAGTATTAAAATTTATTTATAAAATCAGTAGGTAACAAGTCTTAGGTGTTAAATATGGTTTTAAACTATATTATGCGCCTAATTTGCGTAAAAGTCGATAATTGACGATATTTGAGATGTTTATGAAAATCTGAGATTTTGATCAGCCTTTAATGTTTACGATATTTTATTTAACATATAACATCAGTAGGAAAATGTTTGGCATGATATTCATATGTTAATCTTATTTTATTAACAAAAAGGGTATTATCGTCATTTATCGAATTATACGAGAACTCAATGATATGGCCAGTTTATAATCTGACCAAAAAATCCAAAAATCCCTAAAAATAATATCAAAACAGTAGGTAATGAGTTTTGTGCCAAAATTTGGTTTTAAACATGATTTATGCTAAAAATGTAATTTAATTAACAAAAAGTTTCATTTTACGATATCTTACATAACTTTAGTTTGAGACCAGAAATTGATGTCAAATTTAGTTGACATACTTATATATCAGTAATAAAGTTTTTTGTCCTCTCACATTTTCAAAAATCTCGTTTTTATATTATAAGGGCATAATAGTCAAAGTTAAGCATAATAACGGAACATGTGCAAAAACTCAGATTTCTAATATGATTGTGTAATATAACTTTATAGGGTTATGCAACATTAAATTACGATCATAACGGAACCTAAAATCAGTAGCAAACTAATCTAATTCGGTTCATAATCGAAAGTCAACGCAGAAGTCAAACTTCGCGACTTTCGATTGCGAACCGACCTAAAACTGGAATTGACGAGTTGAACATGTTTACACATGTTCTAATAATTATTACCAAGTTGTTTAAGCCATAAAACGTATTTTAGAACATTTCTAAACTTATAACGCAATTATTTCGAAAACTGACCCGTTGACTTTTTAAAACAATATTACGTTGACTCGTCAATTGACCAAGCAAACATGATTCTTAGGAGGTGCCCTTTTGAGGGTTTAATACCTACCTAATTACGATCACGTAGCCATGTTCATTTCAAACAATGGCTCGACCGTTTACGTTCTTACTAAAAGTCAAAGCGTTTATCGTAAACGCTTGACTTTTCGGCTTTTTAAGCCAAATAAAATAAACTAGTCACGAAAGGACACTTACAAATGGTCCTATGGATTGAAATAAACTCAGAGGATGCTCCTAGATAGATCAAGAACTTCCAAGAATTGAAAGATAGGAAGATTGAGTGGAATGGTGCAAATGAGTTATGAAACCCAACATCTATTTATAGTGTTTGTGATTAGATTAGATGATTGCCAAGTGTATTAGGAAGTTCTAGGATGATAACATGTGTAAACCAACTTCTAAAATCTGTTAACCCCCATAGAATGTGCAAATGGTTTGTATAAACTCGTGGGCTTCAAGAAATAACAAAACAATCAAAATAAAAGCTGTTTTGCTGCTGTTTAGGGGCTGGCAGCCCACGAAAGCAGGTCCGGTGGGCTTCACGGCCTGCTACTTGCCCAGCCCAGCCACCTAAACTTTGGCAGATGTGCTGCTTTAGCCCCAGTCATCTTTTATGCGCTTTTATACTTTTAAAGTTTGCATTTTTGGCACAAGACTTGGTATATTTAATATGTTATGCTAATATAAGTTACAAAAGTGTTAGTGGACCAATTGCGGCATACCCGGGAGGACGAACGAACGTCACGAAGTTCCCGGTTCGTTCAAAAGGCCTCTCAAAGGCGTAGTTTCGCTAGTTGTCGCTTTTAGTCCTTTTGGCGTACAAATTTATGCGTATCATCGTTATATGGCATCTAAGCCTTAAACAACTAATATTAGGCACATCCGGGGTATGACTGAGCTTAACGGAGTTTCCGGTGCCTTTAAAAGGTCACCCTAAAGTGTAGTTTTGCGCGTTGACACTTTTAACCCCTTAATTGCGAACTTGCGCGCATTATCGCGAGACAGCATAAAGGTCTTACATGGCCAGTATTAGACACTTCCTGAAGGTATGACCGAATATTACGGTGCTCCAGTTTTCTTAAATGATCATTCTAAGGTGTAGTTATAGACGTTGACGCTTATGGTCCCTCAAACGCGCAAACCTGCGCGTATTATCGTTTAATAACATCAAAGCCATGTGCAATCCATATTAAGTATTCTCGAGAGAATTATCAAACATCACGATGCTTCGGGTTCGTTAAAAGGTCATTCAGAGGTATAATTAAACATATTGACGCTTTTAACCCCTTTAACTTGCAAAGTTGCGTGTAACGTCACTTATTGGCGTAAAAGCCTTAAATGGCCAATATTAGGTATTCCCGAGAGTATAATTAATATCATGAAGCTCTCGGTTTGTAAAAAGGTCACTCAGAGGTAAGAATTTACATGTTGACGCTTTTCACCCTTCGACGTGCAAACTTTCAAATAATTATGCAAACGGCTCCTCTTGACCAACAAGTGGCTCGTTTGTGAATATGAATACCGTGTAACGTCATTCAGAGGCTTATAAGCATGTTAACACTTTTAGTCCTTCTACATCCAAAGTTTTTTTTCGCAAAATTAGTCCCTCATAGTCAACGTTTGACTTTACTAGGGTTTAGTATACGTGTCAACACATCATTGGACGTGATTTTACGAGGTGTTACAACCCCGTGTTGATAACTCACGTTCACTGTTCTTGATTGTTCATCCAAACTCCAACTGGTAACTTTTGGTAGATCAGTATCGTCAACATCATCATCATCATCATCTGTTGGAAATTTTCTCTTTAATCTTCTTTTTACCGTTCGAGTCCTTTCATAACTCACGTTCACTGTTCTTGATTGTTCATCCAAACTCCAACTGGTAACTTTTGGTAGTTACTGTTTTTGTTCAGCTTCATCTGTTAAAGTTGTAACACGTCCCATCTTTCCACTGTTGGCGTTCTATATTTAATGGCGTTTAGATAAAGATGGCACATTGTTTTATACATTGTTTTAATGGTGTTTAGTTAATTTTTGGAGTTTTTAATAATAATTGGTTAAAGTAATTTTATGATAAGTTTTGCCATTTTTGGCGTTTTATATAGCTACAACGTGTTTGGCCAGGATCCGTTCTTACAGTGTTCATACTTTTAGGTGTTTAGTGTTTGTAGCATCTTGGCGTTTTATAAACATTTTTTTACAGAAATAATGTATTTTATTAGTGGAGAATTAGATAACAAACAACAGAAAATGACCCCCCAAAAATTAAAAAAATTAAAAAAAATTAGAAAATGAAAAAAATAAAAAATGTTAATCCAATTTCTCATCCAAATCTTCACTGTCGTCAGTCTCTTCTTCTTGAAGTTTTTGTGCCTTGAACCTTTGAGACCTTAGCTAAATGCCGATTTCCTACATAACGCCCGTCCTTTAGACGAAGTTGATCAGTGGCATCCTGTATTTTGGTGTGATCTATTGTTGTTTGTTAATATGTTGTTGTAGATCAAAGCCTGTGTGGATGCTATTATCATCATGGAGTCCAAAATAGAATTTACGCTAGGATCGATCCCTTCATATCATTCAAATATTCATCAAGAACAAAGCACACAAAATGACATATCACTGTCATCAAGCTCTTTTTCTTGAATATTTGTCCGTCTCATTCAGCAAAATCTTATAGAGTTACCTACTTCAGGTAAGAATCCATTCAGTGAAACTTCATGCAGAACAATACTGAATATCCAAGAAACGAGGTTTACCATCTGTGGTTTTTTAACTATTGTTTGGCATTTTAAAGTGAGTGGTTTTTAGGAAACATGGCGTTGTTTTTGGGTGTGATGCTGAGACGTTTCTCTTTATAGGATGGTTTTAGCGCGTAGTTTAGGCGAGATTTTATTATAATAAATGTGAGTAATAAATTATCCGTCTTTTCAGTTACTGTTTGTATTTACTGTTTTGTCCAGCTTGATCTGTTAAGGCTGTAATACGTCCCATCTTCCAAGTTTGGCGTTTTTACATTTAATGACGTTTTGTAGACCAAGATGATAAAATATACTAACACATAAAAAATTACACAGGAAAAATAGTTTTTACTATTTGGCGTTTTTTATTTAATGGCTTTTGTGGCATTTTTGGCGTTTTGTAACTAATGAGACAAATATAGTATTTTATTATTTGAAAAAAAATTACACAAAGAAAATAAAAAAAATTAAAACTCCACGTCAGAAGGGACTTTTTCTGAGAAGTATCCATCACTCCCTTCGTGTTCTTCTTTGGAGTCTTCTTCCAGTCTCTCATCCAAGTCATCACTTTCACTTTCATTGGCTTCTTGTTCTTGAAGATTTTGAAGCCTCCATTTGAACATGTCCTGCATCAACGCCATTTTAATGTTCATGTCTGTGTTCAAACATGTGGTGTTGTGCAACTCCTCCAAGAAACCAACCCCCTGCTTGGTCATGATGTCTTCAAGCATGTAGTCTTCCTGCGCTCCGTTGTCACGTATAACGGTGACCATGTCTGTATCTTCATCAAAACGCCATGATGTGATGACTGGGTCCATTTTTTGCCTTTGCTTTGCTTGGTCCAAATTTTCTGGTTAATCTTCTTATAACCTTATGTGTTTCATCACATTCGTTATCAAGAGGGAACAGATGGGTGCAGAGAAACGGTCGTGGGAGTTATGAAAAGGAAAAGAAAGAAGACAAGGGTTTTAGCCCGTCTGCAGTTAGGCACAGCCCCGCGTCCGTTAGACACGGGCCCGTTTCTGTCAGACACGGGCCCGTGTCCATCAGACACGGCCCCGTGTTTTATAATTTTTTATATAGGTCGTTTCTCTGTCCGTTTAGTGCCTTAGCTCGTTTTACCTGGTTTATAGCCCTTTTGGCGTGGTCCTCCAAAATATACCTACAAGATAGATTATTATAACAAAATAAAAATATGTAGTTTTGTTACCCGATCACTTATCTATTTCTCTTAACGTTATCTCTACTTCTTCATCCTCGAGGAATCCTTCGTAGAATTTAAGCCTTTGTCCATTAACTTTGAATGGTTCCCCATTCGAAGGCTTAATTTCTATGGCACTGTGTGGAAAGACCTTGGTGATGGTAAAGGTCTGGGCCATCAAGACTTGGGTTTTCCAGGAAAACGTCGTAGCCTTGAGTTAAAGAGAGGTACTTGATCCCCTTCTCTAAATTCCTTAGGTCCGCTTATATGTTTATCATGTAATCTTTTTATGCGTTCCTGGTAGATTTCTGAGTTGGAGCATGCTTGGTTTCGTAGTTCATCTAACTCATTTAACTGGTGCAAACCATCTTTTCCTGAAATCTTTTGGTCCAAGTTGACATTCTTCAGTGCCCAGTATGCCCTGTGTTCAATTTCTACCGGAAGGTGACAGTTTTTTCCATAGACGAGCTTATATGGGGCGGTGTCTATTGGTGTTTTAAAGGCTGTTCGAAATTCCCGTAAAGTATCATCTAGTTTATCTGCCCATTCCTTCCGGTTTTGACCCACAGTCTTCTCTATGTTTCTTTTTTAAACCTCGATTGGTTACTTTGGCTTGACTGTTGGTTTGAGGATGATAAGAAGTTGAGAGTCGGTGAGATACCCCATATCGTGTTAGAGCCTTTTCCATTTGCAAATTACAACCGTGGGTTCCTCTATCACTGATGAGGGCTTTTGGAGTGCCGAAACGGGAGAATAGTCTTTTCAGGAATTTAACAACTATGATTCCATCATTAGTAGGAAGAGCTTCGGCCTCGGCCCATTTATAAACGTAATCTATAGCCACAAGGATGTATTTGTTTCCTCTTGATGTTGGGAATGGTCCCATAAAATCCAAACCCCAAACATCAAAGATTTCACAAATAAGGATGTTATTTGTGGCATTTCGTTTCTTGTTGAGATGTTGCATGCCCGTTGACATGCGTCACGTGCTCTGACTAAGGTGTAGGCATCTTTGTGTATTCGTAGGCCAGTAGAATCCTGAATCATACACCTTTCATGCGGTGTTGATTGCTCCGTGATGTCCTCCACATGGTCCTTCATGAAAATGACATAGAATTTGTATTACTCCTCGACCACGGACGCATTGTCGAATGAGTTGGTCTGCACATATTTTAAAAAGATATGGATCTTGTGAATTCTAATTCTGGATCGATTCCTTCACCTTTGAATGCGTATGAACACGTGAGTTATGCAGAATCCAATCACGTGTGTGGATAGAACATGAAGACGTAATTAACAATGATTTCTATTAGTGACATAACAATGTTTACACCACGAAATCAAACAGACAGAGTTTCCCCACTCTAGTCTCCAAAAGTTACAAATGAGAAGACCCTACTCTCCTATTTATAGACATCCTCCATCCGGATGAAACAAGCTAGCGGATGGACTCAATCCGAATGGATGGGCCTTCATCCGGACGGATGGACTGACTCTTTAAAGCTTCCGGATGAATTTTATGCATCTGTCCGAATGGACCTAATGTCCATCCGTCCGGATGGACTTTAAAGCATATCAATTTTGTATTTTTCTCAGATCAGCACTGGTCTTGTAACATCTGATTCAGCTATGATACGTGATTGGCGTAAGCGATAGAGATATGCACTCACAGATCTTCCCAAAAGTAGTGCTTAACATCAGTGAAGATTTTTTTCCGTTGATGATATGACCATCCTTTGACGAGAGTGCCACTAGCTAGATAGTTGGCATAATCTGCGTACCAAGGTTCTTCTCTATATTCCACCATTTCTAAGGATTCCGTGGGGAATTCATTAATGACCTCTTCTCGAGTCTTGTCCAAAGCAGGGTCTTCGAGACGAGATAGGTGATCAGCAGCGGTGTTTTCAGCTCCTATTTTGTCTTTTATTCCATTGTCGAATTCTTGGAGAAGAAGAATCCACCTGATGAGACGCGGTTTAGCGTCTTGTTTCTTGAAGAGGTACCAGATAGCAGCATGGTCTGTGTAGACTATGGTTTTGGAAAGCACAAGATAGGAATAAAATTTATCAAATGTGAATACTACAGCTAGCAACTTTTTTTTGGTAGTTGTATAGTTTTCTTACGCATCGTTAAGAGTCTTGCTAGCGTAGTATATGGGATGAAAATGCTTCTCCTTTCTTTGTCCCAAGACTGCTCCAACTGCAAAATCATTGGCATCACACATGATTTCAAAAGGTAGTTTCCAATCGGGTGCTATCATGATTGGTGCCTTGACTAACATTTCTTTTAAGGCAAGAAATGTTGTCTTGCAATCCTTGTCAAAGATGAAGGGGGCATCTTTTTCAAGCAGCTTGGTTAAAGGTCGAGAGATTTTTGAGAAATCTTTGATAAACCGCCTATAGAATCCGGCGAGTTCTAGGAAGCTTTGTATGGCTCGAACAGATGATGGAGGAGGTAGTCTGGAAATAGTGTCAATTTTTGCACGATCAACTTCCATGCCTGCGCTAGAAATTTGATGACTGAGCACTATTCCCTCTGTAACCATGAAAAATCACTTATCCCAGTTAAGGGCGAGGTTAGTCTCCTCACATCTAGATAGCATTCGTTCGAGGTTATCGATGCATTGGTCAAATGAATCACCGAAGATAGAGAAGTCATCCATGAAAACTTCCATGGTTTTCTCTATCAAATCGTGAAAAATGGCCACCATGCATCATTGGAATGTTGCAGGGGCATTACGTAGACCAAATGGCATGCATCGATATGTGAAAGTTCCATAGGGACATGTGAAGGCTGTCTTCTCTTGGTCTTCCGGTGCGATGGGAATTTGGAAGTACCCAGAGAATCCATCCAGAAAGCAGTATAATTTGTGACTGGATAATCGCTCCAATATTTGGTCAATGAAGGGTAATGGAAAGTGGTCTTTTCTTGTGGCTTCATTGTGTCTCCAATATTCGATGCAAACTCTCCATCCGGTGACGGTCCTTGTTGGTATGAGTTCGTTCTTTTCGTTGGTCACAACCGTTATTCCTCCTTTCTTTGGCATTACTTGAACCGGGCTTACCCATGGACTATCGGAGATGGGGTAGATAATTCTGGCGTCTAGAAGTTAGATGACTTCTTTTTCACCTCTTCTTGCACGTTAGAATTCACCCGTCTTTGCCGTTGGATTACGGCTTTGTAGTCGTCTTCCATCAAGATTTTGTGTGTGCACATGGAAGGACTAATGCCTTTGATGTCCATTAGTTTCCATTTGATTGTTGTTTTGTGTCGTTTGAGTATATTGAGGAATTTTTCTTTTTCAAGAGGGGTGAGGTACGAGGAAATGATGACGGGAAGCTTACCTTTTGTGACAACTGCCACTTTCTGGTAATTTACGTACACTTAAAACAGTCATTTACATTATACAGTTCCGTGTTTTGAATATCCGAGCTGCATCATTACATGACATACACTTAGAATACTCATGAAATACTTTTTTTTGATGCACATGATTCATTTTTATTGATTACATTTGAAACAGTATGAACAATGCATCAAAACAACTAGAAAAACACTTAGCGAACTAGTATTCTGACGAAACGCTGGATCCGCAGAAACCATCTTAATGATATCTTTAGGACTCAGTCGAAAGTCTAACGTCAAATATACATTAAACCCTAGCTAGGAATGCAAGGGTTTGGTCTAATACTTTCCCGATGTCCGATAACACTAAAAACTGCCGAAAAGCACTAAAAGCGACAATTTCAACACTTTTCCACAGAAATTCTACAGAATTCAGCAATTTAATATTCTTGCAACATGTAAAAGTAGTGTTTAACATAGAATTCATATGAGGATACCTTCGGGTATCATCCGAACCATAATCACATCAATTCACACAATTTACACAAGCTTAGCGTTCAAATAACGACAAACGGAAACAAAGCGTAACGATTATCCGAACGATATCGGATCTTTTTTTTAGTAACCATCTAACATTATTTGGATCATTTTAAACTAGTAATGATCACCTAACATCTTGAAAACATTTGGAAATCCCTAAACATCTAAACTTTCTAACTTATGCTAATAAATTCTAACACTTTTATTAGTAAAACAAGAAGCAAAACATGAGACCCCCCCCCCCATGTAATTTTCATAAATAAGGTGGGCCCACATGATTAACCAAGTTGATTAATATCTGGATATTTTCACATTTTGCAAGTGGATGTAATTGGTGGAAATTATAACACTTAATCACATTAAGTTTACTAGCATTTTTCCATCACTTTACACCTTATTTACACACACATAAGAAACTCTTTCAATCTTCATCTTTTCACCAAGAACACCATCCAAAAACCCATTTCATTTTATCATTTCTTTGATGATCAACATGGAGTTTAATGGAGCATAAGATGATCTAAAGCACTTCCAAGTTAAAGGAAGCTTTTTCATCCATTCAAAAACTTTCAATCATCAAGATCATCATCTTCTTTGTTCTTTATCATCCTATAAATCATCCCTAGCCACAAGTGCTAGAAGTGAGCTTCTAAATCTCTTAGTTTCATATTTATTTATGTTTATGATTGTTAAAATAACATGTTATAACAAAATAATCATACATAATAATATGAAAATACAAAGAAACAAAATAATAATCATGATATATATGTTTGTTTATGTGGTGATTTGAGACTTATTACTTGCATATTTGATCTTGTCATGATGATTAGCATATGAATAAATTGTTAGATGATGTTTAAATACATGATTTAACAAGTATACATGTTTATGTTAAAAGGGTTTTTGTTAAATATAAAGGTTAAATGGATGATCATATTCTTTGGTGTTGTTAAAGTATTTAGTGTTTTTCATTAAAAACAATACTTTTACAAAATTATAAAAAGAAACATACAAGTTGAGATTTTTGTAAAAGTGGATGAAACTATAAGTAAACATGGATTTGAACTAGTTAACATATGTTATGATCATATCCAAAACCCTACATGATTTTGATTTCATCTTGTTAAGATTTTGATATAAAATCTCATATTTTTTTGTTAAAGATGTTATGAGTAAATTGATGGTGAATTTGAAAAGAAAATGATATGTTTACTAAACATGGCTAAGTGCTTAATACAAAGATTATATGGCCAAATTTTCTTAAAATTCATATGCTAACAATACTATAATTTTTGGCTAAATCTTTACAAGATTAAAAAGATTGTTAAAGAATGGTTTTTGATAAAAGCAAAAGTTAGATGAATATATATTTTTGAGAAAATATATATTTGGTCATTTAACAACTTATGTGCAATATGTGATACTTGGTGTATTAGTTATATCTATCAATTAGGAACTTGAATATAATGACACAAATAAACACATGACATATTACAATCAAAGTCTTACAAGGTTACATATAAATACGCCTTAAAAACGAGTTACAGATGATCCGAATAATCGGACACAAATTATGGTCAAATCGGACGACGAACGAATCCATAAACATATCGCCAATCCGAGGAGTTACTACGACGCTTAGGCGATCTTTCGACGCGAATACATATAAATCACCGACAACAATATCCGGATGTTTTGAACTTATAAAAATTATTATGTTAACTTATACTTAGTGATTTTTATAAAAATTACTAGATATGTATAAATGGGTATATTTTACAAATGGGCTTAATTTACAAATGGGTATATTTTACAAATGGCCTTAATTTACAAATGGGATTATATTACAAATGGGCATATATTTCACAAATGGGCTTATATTACAAATGGGCCTACATTTCACAAATGGATTTATACTTACTAATGGGCTTATCTTCCTAAATGGGCTTAACATAAATACATGGGCTAAGCCCAATATCAAAACTTATGGGCTAAGCCCAATACCAAACATATGGGCCAAGGCCCAATAACATTAAGCCCAATACTATTTAGGCCCAATAACATTTGGGCCCAATAACATAAATTCTTGGGCTAGGCCCAATAACATTAAGACATGGGCTCGGCCCAATGACATGAAAACATGGGCTCGGCCCAATGACATATAATTAGTGAAAATACAATTATACAATTTATTCAAATAAGACATAAAATCAAGAGGACAAGATCCGATGATACAACTCACAAGATTACATATATATATATATATATATATATATATTTGGTGAAATATATATAACAGTTTAACAATTCATACATCTAATACACAGTTCAACGAATAACAAATACAAACAAGTCTTAATACATATTCAAGATAGAAGACTTGTACATGAGCCAATACAAAGACCGAAGTGTCTAATAAATCTAGGACCTTTGTAGGTCGTGATACAATTCAAGACAACTGCAAGTGAGGTTACAATTACATACTGTTTACGGATGCAATTCTGTGAGTTCATGTCCCCTTTTTATCTTAAATGCTTTTCAAGCTTTACAACTATCGGGGAAAATACATGTACAATAGTATGATAAGTCAAGGAATGAAACACCTTAGATCATGTGCGAACTTAGGGCCATAACTAAAGCACCATTAATCCAGTTTGGACCAAGGAACAATGGGTTAGATCTGATGGGTTTTGGCGAGCCCCACTCATGGCCATTCATTTGCCTAGGAGTGCGTTTGTTGCCCTTCGACATGGTGTCGATACAATTAAAATCGTCTAGGGTTGGATTGCTTCCTATTTCGTCACACATATTAATGTCCTTGCAAAACATTAATGATCACAATTTCATTGACGCTTTTTATACTACATTTGATACAAATACAAATACATCTCATATTTTACAGATACATCTTATATCCAGTTTGGATACAATTACAATTGAGACAAATACATATTACATACTGTTTTGATACAGATACATCTTATACAGCTACACTGCATGAACTCGCTCAACTTTTGTTGATGTTTTCAAACTTACATGTATTTCAGGGAATTAGTGGACCAATGCAAAGATTTCAGTTCAAGGAAAACAAGTATCAATACTCCATGCCAACTATTGAAGAGTTTGCCTGTTATATACCGCCTCTTTGCGGTGATATAGTGGTCAAAGCCTTGACATTTTTAGACTTACATTTGATGTATGAAACAATGACAACTTATTTTCATTTGATGGTTTGTAAACAATGTACTTAAATTATGTTGCGATCTTTTGAACAATTATGACAATGGCATTGGAGCATGTTTTATTCATTTAGTATGTTTACCTATATCGTTATGCAATGAGAACCGAACCGAACCGAACAGATCACACCTCGCGCTTCCGCTACGAGCGGGTGTGACAGTTTGGTATCAGAGCTTCGATTGTAGTGAACCAGGATTCTTTCTCGAGTCTAGTCTACAATCACTAGGGAACCTCTCACGAAAACAATTTATACAAGAACGAGAAGTTTTCATTGCATAAACATTTTTCAAGGTCCACTACAAACAAAAATTCATTTCATAAAAATCAAGCAAGGACATTTCCATGGGTGAAGTCTATGAGAGATAGACACATTACATTAACAGACTATGTACCTACAACACATTACATTATCAGTGCTTATACAAGATAGACACATTACATTATCAGTTTACACATCATAAACAGTTTACAAGTTCAGCATATACAAATTCAACTTATACAAGATAGAAATCCTTGTTAGATAGGATTTCATCTGATTATATATATATATATATATATGATTTATTTATATATGTGTTGTACAAAATAATTTGCCAAGAACAAAATACCTTCGACTTCAAACTCTATAATTATTCTTAACTCGCACGATGAAAATATCGACCTCACGTCTACTGCGGAGCTTTTGGCGAACATGATTCCTAAGTGAAATCTTAAACTTTATTTCGTAAAATATGGTTGCTTTCTCGCGAATGCTGAGATGCCTGACCATGATAGTGACGACGAGGCGGAGGTGGTAACCTTGGAAAACAACTCCATTAGTGAGACGAGGTCCCTGCGACTCATACTAATCAAGATTGATACACTCTTGTACAGACAAGGAAAATGAAGTACTCATCTTGAAGGTGCCCCTTCAGTTGTTATTGTTACAGATTCTTTCCATTTCTATTTCATCTAACGTCATGCCGTTCTGCGAGTAATAACAACGGACGTTGACACGTGAACTATCACGAAGGTCCCTCCTATGTTGAAGGTATATTGACAATAGTATTCCTTCTCTGACTGATCGTCTGCTCTGAACGAGAGAATGCTAGGGTGACCATGCAAGGCAATTTATTATTACGGGGGCCCACGTCATAACAACTTGTAGTGCATGGAAATTCTGGTGGACTCTACGGGCTAAGCTAATGATCACTATTCATTCAAAATTCATAAGTTATTACTTGAGATTCAATTCTTCCTATCTAGTAGAACACGAACTGGGGTGGTTAGTATAACACCCTACAATACAATACAATACAATACAATACAATACAATACAATACAATACAATACAATACAATACAATACAATACAATACAATACAATACAATACAATACAATACAATACAATACAATACAATACAATACAATACAATACAATACAATACAATACAATACAATACAGGAAGACGACACATATTTGTTCACACCTAACACTCGATCTACATCACGATTCAGTTGAGACTAGTCATCTAAACAAACAAAATTTGTTAGCCACTCATGAAGTATTTTCCTCAACATTCTAAAATTTTTGTACCTGGGCTATTTCCATGGTGTCTATGACACTTTACCCTACTTTACCTTACCTTACCTTATCATATTCCACCTTATCATATTTATTGGAAATAGATATAATAAATTCCGTTGCTTGACATTTTTCTTTTCCCAAGGGATGGTATGGCATGAGCCATGCTACAACATATTTGTTCACACCTAACACTCGATCTGCATCACGATTCAGTTGAGACTAGTCATCTAAACAAACAAAATTTGTTAGCCACTCATGAAGTATTTTCCTCAACATTCTAAAATTTTTGTACCTGGGCTATTTCCATGGTGTCTATGACACTTTACCCTACTTTACCTTACCTTACCTTATCATATTCCACCTTATCATATTTATTGGAAATAGATATAATAAATTCCGTTGCTTGACATTTTTCTTTTCCCAAGGGATGGTATGGCATGAGCCATGCTACAACTCCCTCATTGCGTTCTATTTAACATCTTTGGAGATTCTAATGATCTTGTTAGAACTCGTGAAGCTCAAGCACTATCACCATACTCGTCACATGGGCGGGTATGACAAAGAAATTTCTTTACTTGGGACGACTGAGGTCCATATAGTATGGAATACATATTATAGGGACGGAGGCCACGGGTTGGCTTTCCCTCCTCAACGAATTATTTCTTTGCCACTTAAACATATAACCAATACACGCAAGAGGCACTACGCATTTTGATTGCCGTTATTCACATTATCATTTTTTTCGGTTATCCATATTATCATATATTCAAACATATATGAACAATGCGATCTTGAGGTTTCCATGATCGATTGCGTTCTTCATTCTTGGGCGCATGATAGACTATATTTATCCAAATATATGTCTAGATTTTTTTTAATAGTGTGTATTAAAAATATCATGGCACCAAAAGAAACAAATGTTTAAGTCAAAAGTTACGTGTTGAAAATCATTTCTTTTACACAAGACGTGGTTTATACATGACACTGTTACGCAAGACATTGTTATACATGACATTTGACGTTGGTTTACACAAGACATTTTTGTAAATAACGAGATGTGTGTAATATGATAAAAGAATGGTGGATACGCCGCTGGTACTTCCTAAATATAAGTGCTTATATTATATTGCATATCGTGGTGTTATCCAAACCACTTCGACAAAGACAAGACACGACATCTTCTACACAAGAGATGATATTCGATTTCAAGGCATGATATATATTATACACTACATTTCATTTGGTTATTTATTTAACCATACATCATTCATTTATATCATCTGATTTTCATATGATTTTATAAAAGAACTCGATCACGACTAGAGCCAATGTTGTTGGTTACATTCGATGCTTTCACGGTTTCTCAGGGGTTGTTCCATACTTGGTAACGCCTGAATTCAAACGCATTGAGCGTTATAATTTAAGTTTAGCCCCTGAAATTCAAAGTATGGTCACATCTTCTCACCCTACCTTGAACACTTAAACAATAACTCTCGCAGTTAGTCTCACCAAGGATTCTACGGGAGGCGAAAGTTCTCACATCTTAGGAAAGGTTCAAGAACGAGTAACAAATGGAAGGAAACTCTCACGACGAGAAAAACAAAGGTATTTGCTTCCATAAATGATTTTGACACCAGGAGGTATGCAGGTAACTTGCTGAAATCCTTAATGTGACAAGTGAGACGTTCATCAGGAGAACACTTGCAAAAGTACCAAGAGTAGCAGTGTGCTGAGATCGGGCGCAAAACAAAGACTAGTAAGACGGTAATACTTAAGAATGAATCAAGCTAGTGTATAAGTGTGTGTATGGTTAGAACTATGAATACTCCACAAAACCCCAATGATATCATGAGTACATTGTACACTACAATCATTATGTATCAATTCTTTTGATACCAGCACCGAGCTTAACTAGTGTCTTTAGGTGTTATACATATACTCGAACTAGATTCATGTTAGTTAGACACACATTACTATATCAACTTAGCTAATGGGGAATTAGCTGACTCTTGTCAAATCATTAGGAGTCACCAACACGTTTTCTATCAACCAAATTCATGAATGTGAAATGAGTTTCATGGCTAGTGACGGGATTGTCCTAGCTACAAATAGGGATTGGGTGGTCCTCTACATTTGTACAGTGAAGTCCTTACTACATAGAATTCAAAATGTACTTGGCCTAGAGTCAAGTAAGCTAGACGTCTCCTCATTCTATAGAATTGGCAAACGGTAAACTAGTCGAGTCTGGAGCTGAAATTCTATATCGATCTGTTACCCATTCAGTTGGGTAGTTTCAAAGTAGTGGTTGGCATGGATTGGTTATCCGATAACCTAGCCGAAGTCTTCTGTCATAAGAAGATCGTTCGCCTACCACTGCCGAACGAAGAGACATTTGTTATTCATGGAGAGAAGCGCAACACATCATTGCGGATCATCAATTGCATGAAGGCACAGAAGTGCTTACGAAAAGGTTGTATTGCCTTTCTAGCACTTGTTGTCGACAAGAAGGCTGATGGGCCTCAGATGACCGATATTCCACTGGTAAAAGAATTTCCTGAAGTCTTTCCTGAAGACTTGCCAGGACTACCACCATATCGACAAGTCGAGTTTCACATCGACTTGGTAACGGAAGCCACACCCATAGCCAGATCTTCATATTGATTAGCACCTTCTGAACCTTGTGGTTGACCGAATAAGGAGGTTGTGAGTTCATAGCCCCCACTCTTTACCATTATACATCTTTATAAAGGTTTTGGGGGTGAAAAGACATGCAAGATTTGCAAAAATGCACAACATTTCGATGAACGAAAATTCATATTTCTAAACCATGTTACAAAGAAATTTCCAACTAACTCAAATGGTTTAAGAAAGATTCTAGCTTCTACTCCAAGATAGACTTACGATCAGAGTATCATCAGTTACGAATTCAAGAGGAAAGCATACCGAAAACGGCTTTTAAAACTCGTTATAGTTATTACGAGTTTCTCGTTATGCCTTTTTGGTTTAACGAACGCACTAGCGGTCTTCATGGAATTAATGAATCGCGTGTGCAAGCCGTATCTCGATAAATTCGTCATAGTGTTTATTGACGACATATTAATATACTCACGATCGACTGATGAACATGAACAACATTTGAGAACCATTTTGGAGCTACTAAAGAAGGGGAAACTATACATGAAATTTTCCAAGTGCGAATTTTGGATTCGCGAGGTACAATTCCTCAGGCATGTAGTGAACGAGAAAGGCATTCAAGTAGACCCAGCTAAGATTGAAGCAAATGAGGATTGGGAAGTGCCCAAGACTCCAACTGAAGTCCGACAATTTTTGGGATTAGCGGGATATTATCAAAGATTTATTGAGTATTTTTCTAAGATTGCCCAACCGCTAACCTCCCTCACACAGAAAGACAAGAAATTTGCCCCAATCGAAAAACAAGAAGTAGCATTACAACTTGTCCTTAAGATTGGTGCATAGCATTTCAAAATCTTATCACTACCCGACGGTACCGATGATTTTATCGTATATTGTGATGCTTCGCATCAAGGATTGGGTTGCGTACCCATGCAACGTAAAAAAGTAATCGTGTACACGTCGCACCAATTAAAAAGTTCACAAGAAGAACTTTACCACTCTCGACCTTGAGTTAGGCGCGGTGGTATTCACTTTAAAAATTATGGCGACATTATTTATATGGTACTCAATGCATTATTTTTCACGGATCATAAAAGTCTTCAACACATATTCAACCAAAAAGAATTAAATATGCGTCAACGATGTTGGGTTGAATTGTTGAACGACTATGATTGTGAAATAAAGTACCATCCGGGCAAGGCGAACGTTGTAGCTGACGCCTTCAGCCGCAAGGAGCGAGTTAGAACACTGATAGTTCAAGCATTAGAGAAGATGATTCACAAGCGCTCAAGGAAGAGTATATTCAAGCAGAAACACTTCGAGGCATGAAGGAACAATTAGTGCCAAAAGAAGATGGAACTTTATACCTTATGGGTTGAAATTGGGTTCCATTCTTTGGCGGCCATAGAGATAATATTTTGAGGAAGCACATAGGCCTAAGTATTGAAAGAATAGTATTGGTGGCCTAACCTCAAAAGTGATATCACGACTTATGTCGGAGAATGCTTGACTTGCGCGAAAGTCAAAGTCGAATAGCAAAATCCCTCGGGATTGGTACAACAACCCGAGATTCCCGTTTGAAAATGAGAACAAATATCGATGTACTTCATTACGAAGTTACCTAAGACCTCAAGAGGTCACGACATGATATGGGTAATCGTCGATAGATTGACAAAGTCCGCACACTTCTTACTGATTCGGGAGAAGGATAGTACCGAGAAACTAGCGGAACTCTATCTCAAAGAAATTGTGGCTCGTCATGGAGTACCTATTTCAATCATCTCTAACCGAGACGGTCGTTTTGTTTCAAGAATTTGGAAATAATTTCAACAGGCCTTTGGATCTCATTTGAATCTAAGTATGGCCTTTCATCCACAAACTGACGGCCAGAGCGAACAGACAATCCAAACACTCGAAGATATGCTTCGTGCGTGTGTTATGGAATTAGGCGGCAATTGGGATACTCATCTACCTTTAGTTGAGTTTTCCTACAATAACAGCTACAATACTAGCATACAAGCTGCACCGTTCGAAGCTCTCTATGGTCGAAAGTGTCGCTCTCCGCTATGTTGGGCGGAAACAGGCGATAGACAATTAATTGATCCGAAACTAGTCCAAGAGACTACGGATAAATTTTTTTTCAGATCAGAGACCGTATCAAGGCGACTCGCGAACGACACAAGAGCTACGCAAACAAGAGACAGAAGCCATTATCTTTCAAGGTCGGAGACAAAGTCTTGTTGAAAGTCTCGCCTTGGAAGGGCGTAGCGAGGTTCGGTAAGCGTGGAAAGCTTAACCCACATTACATTGGACCATTTGAAATCTTGGAGAAGATTGGCACTGTTGCCTACAAGCTGAAATTGCCAGACGAACTTAGCAATGTGCACGACGCATTTCATGTGTCGAATCTTAAAAAGAGTCCAACGCAAGAAACCGTTATCATCCCTGCGGATGAAATTCATTTTGACGACAAACTCCAATTCATTGAAGAACCTGTTGAAGTCATGGACTATAAAGTCCAGAAATCATGGAGGTGTCGTATCAAATTATTAAATGTACGTTGGAACTCTCAACACGGACCCGAGTATACTTGGGAACGTGAAAATTTAATTCAAAGCCAAATACTCTCACCTGTTCGAGAAGTCTCCTACAAAGGATGACTTAGCTTGAATTTCGGGACGAAATTCTCAATAACAAGGGGAGAACTTGACAACTGCCACTTCTGGTAATTTATGTACACTTAAAACTGTCATTTACATTATACAGTTCCGTGTTTTGAATATCCGAACTGCATCATTACATGACATACACTTAGAATACTCATGAAATACTTATTTTTGATGCACATGATTCATTTTTATTGATTACATTTGAAACAGTATGAACAATGCATCAAAACAACTAGAAAAGCACTTAGCGAACTAGTATTCTGACGAAAACGCAGGATCCGCAGAAACCATCTTAATGGTATCTTTAGGACTCAGATAAAAGTCTAAGATCAAATATACATTAAACCCTAGCTAGGAATGCAAGGGTTTGGTCTAATACTTTCCCGATGTCCGATAACAGTAAAAACTGCCGAAAAGCACTAAAAGCGACAATTTCAACACTTTTCCGCAGAAATTCTGCAGAATTCAGCAATTTAATATTCTTACAACATGTAAAAGTAGTGTTTAACATAGAATTAATATGAGGATACCTTTGGGTATCATCCGAACCATAATCACATCAATTCACACAAATTACTCAAGCTTAGCATTCAAATAACGACAAACGGAAACAAAGCGTAACGATTATCCGAACGATATCGGATCTTTTTTTTAGTAACCATCTAACATTATTTGGATCATTTTAAACTAGTAATGATCACATAACATCTTGAAAACATTTGGAAATCCCTAAACATCTAAACTTTCTAACTTTTGCTAATAAATTCTAACACTTTTATTAGTAAAACAAGAAGCAAAACATGAGACCCCCCATGTAATTTTCGTAAATAAGGTGGGCCCCACATGATTAACCAAGTTGATTAATATCTAGATATTTTCACATTTTGCAAGTGGATGTAATTGGTGGAAATTATAACACTTAATCACATTAAGTTTACTAGCATTTTTCCATCACTTTACACCTTATTTACACACACATAAGAAACTCTTTCAATCTTCATCTTTTCAACAAGAACACCATCCAAAAACCCATTTCATTTTATCATTTCTTTGATGATCAACATGGATTTTAATGGAGCATAAGATGATCTAAAGCACTTACAAGTTAAAGGAATCTTTTTCATCCATTCAATAACTTTCAATCATCAAGATCATCATCTTCTTTGTTCTTTATCATCCTCTAAATCATCCCTAGCCACAAGTGCTAGAAGTGAGCTTCTAAATCTCTTAGTTTCATATTTATTTATGTTTATGATTGTTAAAATAACATGTTATAACAAAATAATCATACATAATAATATGAAAATACAAAGAAACAAAATAATAATCATGATATATATGTTTGTTTATGTGGTGATTTGAGACTTATTACTTGCATATTTGATCTTGTCATGATGATTAGCATATGAATAAATTGTTAGATGATGTTTAAATACATGATTTAACAAGTATACATGTTTATGTTAAAAGGGTTTTTGTTAAACATAAAAGTTAAATGGATGATCATATTCTTTGGTGTTGTTAAAGTATTTAGGGTTTTTTTTATTAAAAACAATACTTTTACAAAATTATAAAAAGAAACATACAAGTTGAGATTTTTGTAAAAGTGGATGAAACTATAAGTAAACATGGATTTGAACTAGTTAACATATGTTATGATCATACCCAAAACCCTACTTGAGTTTGATTTCATCTTTTAAAATTTTGATATAAAATCTCATATTTTTTTGTTAAAGATGTTATGAGTAAATTGATGGTGAATTTGAAAAGAAAATGATATGTTTACTAAACATGGCTAAGTGCTTAATACAAAGATTATATGGCCAAATTTTCTTAAAATTCATATGTTAACAAAACTATAATTTTTGGCTAAATCTTTACAAGATTAAAAAGATTGTTAAAGAATGGTTTTTGATAAAAGCAAAAGTTAGATGAATATATATTTTTGAGAAAATATATATTTGGTCATTTAACAACTTATGTGCAATATGTGATACTTGGTGTATTAGTTATATGTATCAATTAGGAACTTGAATATAATGACACAAATAAACACATGGCATATTACAATCAAAGTCTTACAAGGTTACATATAAATACGCCTTAAAAACGAGTTACAGACGATCTGAATAATCAGACACAAATTATGGTCAAATCGGACGACGAACGAATCCATAAACATATCGCCAATCTGAGGAGTTACTACGACGCTTAGGCGATCTTTCGACGCGAATACATATAAATCACCGACAACAATATCCGGATGTTTTTATAAAAATTACTAGATATGTACAAATGGGTATATTTTACAAATGAGCTTAATTTACAAATGGGTATATTTTACAAATGGGCTTAATTTACAAATGGGATTATATTACAAATGGACATATATTTCACAAATGGGCTTATATTACAAATGGGCCTACATTTCACAAATGGACTTATACTTACTAATGGGCTTATCTTCCTAAATGGGCTTAACATAAATACATGGGCTAAGCCCAATATCAAAACTTATGGGCTAAGCCCAATGCCAAACATATGAGCCAAGGCCCAATAACATTAAGCCCAATACTATTTAGGCCTAATACTATTTAGGCCCAATACTATTTAGGCCCAATAACATTTGGGCCCAATAACATAAATTCTTGGGCTAGGCCCAATAACATTAAGACATGGGCTCGGCCCAATGACATGAAAACATGGGCTTGGCCCAATGACATATAATTTGTGAAAATACAATTATACAATTTATTCTCGGTTTTTGAAAATTAATAAAAGTTTACCCGGGGACTCCCCGTTTCCCAAAAAAAAAAAAAAAAAAAAAACTCTCAAGATACAAGATTACATATATATATATTTGGTGAAATATATATATATATATATATAACAGTTTAACAATTCATAAATCTATTACACAGTTCAACGAATAACACATACAAACAAGTCTTAATACATATTCAAGATAGAGGACTTATACATGAGCCAATACAAAGACCGAAGTGTCTAACAAATCTAGGACCTTTGTAGGTCGTGATACAATTCAAGACAACTGCAAGTGAGGTTACAATTACATACAGTTTACGGATGCAATTTTGTGAGTTCATGTCCCCTTTTTATCTTAAATGCTTTTCAAGCTTTACAACTATCGGGGAAAATACATGTACAATAGTATGATAAGTCAAGGAATGAAACACCTTAGATCATTAGGAAACTTAGGGCCATAACTAAAGTACCATTAATCCAGTTTGGACCAAGGAACAAGGGGTTAGATCTAATGGGTTTTGGCGAGCCCCACTCATGTCCATTCATTTGCCTAGGAGTGCGTTTGTTGCCCTTCGACATGGTGTCGATACAATTAAAATCGTCTAGGGTTGGTGTGACAACCCGTATTATCAAGGTTAGTATTGCTTAAACCCCACAAACGTTAGCGTGTGTATTCGCGTTTAATCCATTAAATGGTTGTGTATGTGTGAGTAGTAATACATGAACCCATGATTTGTATAGGGGATAGTCGTTGCATGCTTGAATTACGAACCCATTAGGCGTATTGTCTACTCTTTTGAGTTGGACCGCAAACCCACTCGTGTCACACTTCATGATCACTTGGACCTCTCTCGTTTGGCCCACATTGTAAATCAGGCCCGAAACATGTTTTATATGGGGGCGGGTATGCGGTTAAGTGAACATTATATACACTCGGCCCAATCTCTTCTTCATATTTGGATGGGCTTGAGCCCACTTCGGTTACTTGTGTTAACCACCCAACACATTCATAATATGATTCCTTTTTAGAGGAAACTTAAAATACAAACCAAATCAAAACCCTACCCTCTCAACATATTGCGACGGCAGAACCCACCTCCCTGTTCGAGATAATAGCTTGATCATTCAAGTTTCTGGTTAGCGACTCTTCCTTGTTGACTTTTATATTTGTGAGATATTATTCATGTGTGATGTAAATGATAATTATGTGCTGTATATGTGAATTGCCATTGTAATAAATACCCTATAACAATACATGTGAGGCATCTTGAAAGTGCAACCAATTTAGATAAGGATCCATTCATGTTGTCGGCCATGCCATTCATATTTGCATGAAAATTGTCAGTAACATGTGATATATATATTTGTTAATTGGTGATTCCCTTGGTCATGCGCTTTAATGGATATCTTATGTTAATGTAAACTGATGATAGAAATAGGTGAAACTTAAGGCCCCTAAACATGTACTTGCATGTATGATAACTAGTGCATGATGATAATTATATTATTGATTTAATTTGTGATGTTGGCTTGAATTTATTTGTTCCGTGGTTAGTTATAAAAATCTAAGTTATACAAGATTGCTTGGTTCCGATTATGTGCACATGATTATTGCAAAATGCATAAAGCATATGATAACTGATAACTGGATTAATAATAGGACTTGGGCCAAGCAGGAAATCAAATGAAATATGGAGCTTTATGCATAAGTTTAATGGTTTTGGGCTTATTATATTTTTTGATGATATCACCTAGGAGCCACATTGTGAGGAAAACATAAACAGACTGGGCCGCATGGTTATACAAGTGCCGAATTGGGTTGTTAGGTTGTGTTTTTATGTGATTGTAATATGATGTGATACGTGACCCAAATGAACAATGTGTTAACAGGATGATGTTATGATTGCTATGACTTAGTTTAGGGTGTTGAATATGATTGATGTTGCAACAAATTAACGGAGCTGCACTGGGCCAAGTGTGGCGGCCCAGTGAGCATTCGGGTGAGAAAATCTCAACCCGTGAAGCTGTATACAGACGGTGAAAAGATGCGATGTAAGTTCGATGTGACTCAAATATTGTTGGATCTGAGTTTGGTTTTGATTGTATTTTTCGTTTGAATTAGAATGAAGATGCATGAGTTATGCAGCGGAATTAAGATGGAAACAAACTTTGCATACAATCAAACGAGAGTATGGCTTTGATCAAACATTTTTCACAAAGAACCGAAAGATTGAATTTATTTCAATTACGATTACAATGCAATGTTGAATACAAACTCCCCCTCAGCCAGAGCTCAGTGTTTGTTCGTGCAGAGAAGACGATTTTGCAAAGAGCTGATAGAACAGTACAGAGCACTATTCTATTTATAGGCACTAGCAAACCACTGAGCATCTAAGCTGACGTCACTATGAAAGTGACATCTAACCTCCTAACAAACTCTAACCTCTGATCAATACAAACACTGCTATGCTAACTACTACTATTACATTTCATTACATAAAAGACATCTAACTAACTGCTGCAACCTTCCACTGCTGTGAACCCAACAATACTTGTCCGGATCAGCAGTGCTTGACTCAAGGCAGTAGATTGAATCAGCAGAGCTTTAGTCTTTCATCAGGCCTTTACTAGATCAGCAGTTTGGAGGTCAGCAGTTTGCACGATCAGTAGATAGGAGGTCAGCAGATGTTGAAACCACTTTCAAGGGGAGAGACTTGTATGTAACATCTGCTTATTCTGGATCCACTGCTCTGATCCAGTTTTGGCTTTAATTATCTGTTCCTTTGATAGGGTTCAATCCCAACAATCTCCCCCTGGAACAGATAATGCCAAAACTCTTCATTATTGTGGAACTTTATTGCCTCATCAACAGTTCCCTTATCTGACCTTTAAGCTGTAACTCAAAGTCTAGGGCATCTGTGTCATCTTCATCCCTACGAAGTGAAAGATCAAGGAGATCCTGCATATCTTCAAGACTCAGGCCAAGAGCTTATTCCCTAGTTATTTTCTTCACTTCTCCACCAGACCTGAACATAGTCAATACATGGGTCTGTTTGTCAGTTTCCCACTTTAGTACTTTTGAGCCTGGTGGGTTTCTTGGGAGATTTTTATTTGATGAGGTATTTGGTGAAGCTAGCCTATTGATGACTGTCTGAGCAGTACTTGCAGGTTGATCCAATCCAATAGTTTCTACAATCATTTTCTTGATGCCTTCTTTTACAAGGGCATCTCCTTCTATGAGCTCTTGAATGGTTTCAACACCCGACTGTTTGTGTGGCCTTCTTTTATAGATGGCTGCACCAGTTGGAGCAGTGGCTCTCCTGATTTGCAGCTTTGATGGTCTTTTTGAAACCTCTGCTTCAGGATAGTCAGGCTTTTGAGGAACTGTGGGATCTTTCTTTCTTAGTTCCTCCAACCTTTTGTAGGTGGCCCTGACTGTATCTTCTTTCCATCTTGCCACTTGATGTTTAGACCTATAATCAGCACCAACCAGTTCCTCTTTCATTCTCTTCAGCTCAAGTGATTTTTCAGGCACATTCTTTTTGTACTTTGCCCATTCTGGAGGAGTGTGTTTGACCTTATTCTTTATCATTTCTTGAATCCTGGCTGCTTCTTGCTCAAGCTCAGGGATGGTCCACTCCTTGTACATGTGCTTTTCTCCCTTGTACTTCTTTGTTGCCATGATGCTTTCAATGTAGTCTTTTCTCAGAGTTTCATCTGCTCTTTCTGAAATTTGTTGACATACATTTTTTGCAAATTGTTCCAGGGATCTGACTTGTGTGAGCAAGTATTGATAGTTCTGCTGTATTTCCCTATCAGATTTCCCTTGTGTATTTCTTTTTGAGATATCCTCTGCTTGCTTAGCCTTGATTTTCAAGTATTCTTCAATATTGTTAGGCCTGGGATATCCTTCAACTAATGGAAATCTCCTTTTAGCAGGGTCATCCTCATAGTAGAAAGATTTGATTTCTTCTCTGACAGCTATAAGTTCAAGAGGAAATTGAACACCTGCAGGAGCTAAGGGCTTTTGAACTTGTGCTGATGAGAGAGGAGCAGGCTTGGGTATTGTAACAAGTGACAAAGATTTTGAAGATGCTGGTGGTGGTGATGGTGAATCATCATCTGGTATGAAAAACCTTCTCCTTTTGATTTTAGGAGAGGCATATGATGTTTTGGGTGGATCAGTGATGGTGATTTGAGTGGCAGTGGTTTGTGATTGACTAACAGCTGTTGAAACAACTGGTGCTTCAACCACTGTTGTCATTACAACAGATGTTGTAACATCTGTTTTCTTCTGCTTTTTGGCTGGAGGTGATGGTGGTGATGTTGTTTTTGGTAGTGATGGTGGTGGTGGTAGAGCAGTGGTTGTGGTGTGTGTTGAAGTGGTAACAGATGTTGGAACCTCTGAAGTACCAGCAGTAGTTGATACAGCAGGAGTTACAACAGCTGTTTGGATGGAGGATTGATGCTGTTGGCTTTTGGATGGTGGTTTTGAAGTATGCTTTGTGAGTCTAGATGGTGTGGACTTGGGTTTCCTCACTTTTGTAGTGAGATTTCTTTTTAGCTCAGGATTTTGAACATCCTTCAGCCCAGAACAACCCTGCGCATTCAGCTCCATGTAAGCTCTTTTCTCCTCATTCCATCTTGAAGTATCCTTTGCCGCTCTATCCCTTTTTACACTTGCTACTCCTTCATCAAGTGCTTCTTGGGTAGCATCAACCTTTTTGCTACCATTTGGCAAGGGAATTTTTCTGGTCATAGCATCCTTTTCTGGTTCGATGTAAAGGCCATCATCTATCCCCTTCCTTATCCACTCCTGAATTTTCTCCCCCTTTTTGGCATTATCTGGGGGGAGTTTATCAATAAAGAGAACAGTAGGAGGAGCAGTGCCAGTAGTGTTCAATAGATGGGCCTTGAGAGCCTTGATGTCTGCTTGTGTGTTCTTGAACCTAGACTCCATGATGTTTCTCAGCTTTTGAACATGTATTTCATGTTGCTGATCAGCCATATGTTTTTGTTGTTGGAGAAAAGGTTGAAATAGATTCCAGAGCTCATTTGTAGCAAGTGCTTAGGGAGTGTACTCCAAACATTAACCACTGATGCCCCTTTTTCTTGGTACTGGGTCTTCTTCCTTCAACACTTGATAATCTTTTGAAGTTGCCAGTGGTAAAAAAGAATCCACTGGTAGATGTCAGAGGTGCTATGGAAGGAATTGCCTCCAAGGAAGTCTTATTAATGTAACCACTATCCAAATGTAAACCAATGGGTTCAACAGTTGTAGTGGCTGCTTCACTTGGATTACCACCAAGAGTTACTTGTAACTCAAGGGGTGTAACCTCCTCAGGTTGTGTTGGTGGGTTAGCAAAGATTGATACATCAGAACCAGTCATTTGTTGAGGCATGTTCTCATTGATAAGTGATTGAGAAGGACTGGTTAGTGCCTGGTTCAAATCAATTGCATCCAACAAAAGTTTAGTTGGTGGGGGAATTGTGGATGTGATGTTTGGTGTAGAAAGAGAATTTGCCCCGGGCATTGGGCTGTGGATGATGGAAGCGAGTGATTCCAGAGCATCATATTGTGCAGTCCCTATGTGTACAACCTGTTCTTTTTTAGAAGAAACAGGAGGAGTTTCGGTTATGGGTTGAGATATTTGTACCAACTGCTGTGAGGAAGAAGCAGCAGTGGTTTCTTGTGACTTTTGTTTTGTCACAGGCAGTTGCTCTGGTATCTCATCCTCCAGAGTTGCCTTTTTTATGGGTTTGAGGGGTTTTTGAGTTTTTCTTTTTGTTGGCTTTTTGGTGATTGTAGGTGTGGGTTTCAAAGCAGTTGTTTTGCTACTTTGATCACCTTGAGCAGTGGGCTTAGCAGCAGATACCTGAGGAGCAGTGGTAGCTGCTAAATTATGCTCAGGCACCTCTGCTTGTGCTTTGCAAGGTGTTGACATTCTTGTAAAAGTTTCAGCAGTTAAGCTGTGCATTTGTAAAGAGTCACCTTGGTTTATTTCAGAAATATCATTCTTACTGAATTTCTTTTCAAAATAATAACTTAGAAATTGTGGAAACAGTAAGAATGATTTTGTTTCAACATTTTTAACCAGATCATTAAAAATTTCCCGGGAATAATTAAAATTTTCTTCTTGAAGAATAGCATATCCCAGATTTTGAATTTTTAATGGTATTTCATTAAAAGCAGTGGTTTTGTTTGAAACACACATTAGAAGGGTATGAAATAAAAACCTTGTTGCAGAAGGGAAGTAACCTTTTTGTAAGGTGTCCTTTTTCACTTCTGCATTATACCCTCTTTCCAGAAAATCATTTTTTAACTCGTTTTTGGGAAAAGTAATTTTACCTTCCTGATCGTCGAGTTGAAAGACCTCTGAGATGGATTGTGGTGTAATCTTGACTGCTTTACCCTTTGGAGAAGAGTTGATGGCTATTACTGTGTCTCCTTGTTTTTCAAGGGTTGCATTCTTCCAAAACTCTCTTTGGGTTGTCAAGTAAATTGGTGCATCCGCTGTTAACAAAGTTTTGTACTTTGATGCAGATATGGTAGCAAGGATGGAATCGAAAATATTTGTGGTGCCGGGTTTTGTGAGAAGACCCAGAAGATTGTGAGACGGTTTGTGTGGAATTTCAGTGGGTTTCGCCTTTTGAGAGGCTTGTTTGGATGTTGATTTGGAAGTGGGTTTTGCAGATGACTTTGATTTTGTCATTTTGGAGATGATGATCGAAGAAAGTTGTGAAGGAATTTGAAGAAAAACTGCTTTGAGAAGAGAATTTTTGAGAATTCAATTCGATAGTAAAACCCTGTTTTTGTTGTGAAGTGGGGGTTTTGTAGAGTGAAAGTGAATGCTGACGTGACAGCGGTTACAAAAATTCTGACCACTATGTACTGCCCACATGCCAACCCCTGGTGAAAAGAAGGACAATACTTTTATGAAAGATACTGATGAAGGCAGTGGTTACAACGGTAAAATGGAAGCAGTGGATGATTTTCACTATCAGTGGATAGCATATCAGTGGATAAGACACTGCTTTTGAACAACAGAGTTTATCAAGGAAATGAGAAGACAGAGGATGGCTTTCAGCAGTGGACAGACTTTGAAGTAGAGCAGACTTTTGAACAAGCAGTGGTTATGGCAGACTTTTAAGGATTTTAATGAAAACTTCATTTTTAGCTATTTTAAGGATGGATTTTTGATTTTCTGAAAACATTTTAATGCTTTTATTCATAGAAAAACAAGATGTTGCTTGTTATTCCATGTTTAGCATGCCAATCCTAGAGACCAAGCTTTCAGAAGTGGCTGTGTCTAATGCTTTTGTGAGCACATCTGCTAGCTGGTCTTTAGTTGGAACATGATGCAGAGAAATCAAACCTTTTTCATAGCAATCCCTCACAAAGTGATGTCTGATGTCGATGTGTTTGGTGGTTGAATGGGAAACTGGATTTTTGATGATATTTTCTGCTGCCTGGCTATCCAACATGAGTGGTGTCTTTAAGGCAGTGATACCAAAATCCAGCAACTGATTTTGAAGCCACAGGAGTTGGGCTGTATAGCTTGCATCAGCAATATATTTAGCTTCAGCAGTGGATGTTGAAACAGCTTCTTGCTTTGCCAAGAGACTAAGCAATCACCTAGAAACTGGCACCCTCCTGAAGTGGACTTCCTTGTGGTGTGACATCCAGCAAAGTCAATGTCTGAAAAACCTGAAAGCTTGATATTCCCATTAGCTGGATACAAGATACCAAGTGTGGGAGCACCTTTTATGTATCTGAAGATCCTTTTTACAGCAATGAGGTTTGATTTTCTGGGAGCTGATTGACTTCTTGCACAGATACATGTTGCAAACATGATGTCTGGTCTAGATGCAGTTAGGTACAGTAAAGACCCAATCATGCTTCTATAAAGTGTTTGGTCAATCAGCTCATCCTTTTCATTAGACATGACAAGCTTATTTGTTATGGGTGTGCTGCATGGTTTACAATCATTCATATCAAATTTATTCAAAAGTTCTTTAGCATAATTGCTTTGATGAATGAAAGTTCCATTTTGCATTTGCTGAACTTGGAGACCAAGAAAGCATTGCAGCTCACCCATTGCACTCATTTCAAACTCAGCTGTCATGAGTTCCCTAAACTCTTCACACATTTTGTTACATGTGCTTCCAAAAATAGTGTCATCCACATAAATTTGGACAATCATTAAATCCTTCCCTCTCCATTTAAGAAACCGTGTTTTATCAATGGTACCTCTTTTGAAACCATTTGAGAGTAGAAAGGTGGAAAGAGTTTCATACCAGGCCCTAGGTGCTTGTTTCAAGCCATACAAGGCTTTGATCTGGATAAAATGGATCCTCAAAACCTGGAGGTTGACAGACATACACCTCTTCTTGAATTGTACCATAGAGGAAAGCACTTTTGATATCCATTTGAAACACCTTCATGTTGTGGTTGATAGCAAAGGCCAGGAACAGTCTTATAGCTTCCAATCTTGCTACAGGGGAAAATGTTTCATCATAATCAATCCCCTCTTTCTGTCTGTAACCTTGAACCACAAGTCTGGCTTTATTCTTGATAACAATGCCCCTTTCATCAGTTTTGTTTTTAAAGACCCAATTTGTGCCGATGGGACTGACATCTTTTAGAAGTGGTACAAGCTCCCATACTTGTTGTCTTTTGAACTATTAGAGCTCCTCTTGCATGGCTTCTACCCAGCTGTTGTCTTTCAGTGCCTCTTGGTACTTGACTGGCTGATGGAGTGATAGAAAACCAGCAAAAAGACAAATGTTTTGGGTTTGGCTTCTTGTGAGCACCCCTTCATTGATGTTGCCAATGATTTGATCAGGTGGATGAGATCTCAAGAAGATTAAATCTCCTTGGTATGGGATGATGGCATTTGTTGGTGAAGGCTGCAAATGTGTATCATCTGAGCTAACCACTGCTGGTGACTTTGATGACCCAGCAGTGGCTTCAAAAGGTGGTGGAATAGGAGGTAATGGTGAGGACACATGCTGACTTTTATCCACTATTTGGGGACTGTTGTCAGCAGTGTTTGTTGATGTGGAAGCAGTGGTTGATGGGCTACTTTGGTCAACAACTGTTGAGGTAGCAGTGGTTGAGCTTTGACAGCTGTTTTGAACATCTGCTGCTCTTCCCATTTTGGCAGACTTTTGTTGAGGAATGATGATCTCATACCCATAGTCTGGTGTTGAATCCTCTGATGGACCTGCACTGTTAGTCTTGACAGCAGTATTTTCAAAAGTGAATTTATCAAGATCAAACAGATCTGCAGGATTTGCTGGGATTTTCATTGATGAAAGTTCATTGAACTTCACATTCAAGGTCTCCTCCACTGCCTTGGTCCATGTATTAAACACTTTGTAGGCCTTGGCAGTGGTTGAGTATCCCAGATGATAACCACAGACAATTTTGGCTGCAAATTTTGAAATGGAATCTTTTAAGTTCAAAATAAAGCATGGGCAGCCAAATACCTTGAAGTATGAGATCAGTGGTTTGATTTTATACAGAATTTCATAAGCAGTCTTTTTGTGCCTGGGGTTTATTAAAACTCTGTTTTGGACATAGCAAGCAGTGTTTACTGCCTCTGCCCAGAAAGTTAATGGCAAACCTGAATCAGCAAGCATGGTTCTGGCAGCCTCAATCAATGTTCTGTTCTTTCTTTCAACTACCCCATTTTGCTCTGGTGTTCTAGGGATGCTGTACTGCCTTACAATCCCCTTTCTTCACACAGAAGGCATCCAACTCCTTATTTTTGAATTCTGTGCCATTATCACTCCAGAAGACTTTTACTGGAAGGTCAAATTGCTTTTCAACCTGTGTCACAAAGTCTTGAAAAATGCCTGCAGTCTCATCTTTTGAGTGTAAAAAGAAAGTCCATGTAAACCTAGAAAAGTCATCAATAATAACTAAACA
>JARYGA010012093.1:0-24416 GCA_030545235.1 Helianthus tuberosus
GTTACCATCTCGCCCTTTTACCCATTCCGGTTTACAACATAACGTAATGTTTCAAAATTTCTTATTAGTTCATCGTCACATAACTAATTTACCAATTTACCCTTTTTTGCCATTGTTTATGATTTCTCACCATTGCACTTGTTCCGACTCATATTATTTGCGTCGAAACATTGTAATTCTATTACTAACTTTTTCTTATTCATTTTCAATACACACAATTGATGTATACTAAAAAAAAGGGTGTAAGCTTTTACTTACCTCGCATCCAAATTACGCTTTCCTTTTCGTACTTGCTCCGTTTGACCCGCTTCATTCCCAAGCCTCCATCTAGCTTGTCAAGAGTCAAACTTATGATCTCCTTGCAATGGGGATCACCAATCTAAGCTCAGATTTCGTTTTGGAATGGATTTAGGCCTTCAATTTGTGAATTTTGTGCAAGTTAGGGTTTGTGGGAGAAACCTGGTCGCTCCCCTGCGTTTTGTACGAACCAGACACACACTTATGTGTGTGTTTGGTGTATTTTTGATATTAATATGTCAAGTTTCACACTTGACAACTTTAGTCCCTCCAATTTCGTTTGTATTTTATTTTAAGTGTTTAACCCACTCATAAGTCACTATCTAACTAGGTTAGAATTATTCCTAGTTAGTTTATTTTGCTGATTTACCGACATCATATTAGTAATAAAAGAATTTATATTTTCGGGGTGTTACATCACAGTTTATCACTTAAATTCGTATTACTTAACTAGGTTAATTATTCCTAGCCAACTTAGTAGGTTCGGGAAGTTAAAAACCCGTTTTATTTTAAGTCCCGTTAACTCGGGCTCCTTATGGACTTTTGTCTTCTCAAGTCGTTTGCTCTCTTTTTATTTATTATTAGGCTTATTTATTTGAATCCTAATAATTTCCGGGTTAATCTTTTCTGCTAACGGTATTCTACCCACTCTTTCGTATTAACGGGGTTTAATTACCAAACCCGTTTTCGGGGTGTTACAATGATTGATACTAGTTGGGTTTTAATAAGCCATATTGGTTCATAATGGGATAAACTAGGTGCTACATAATAGCTCTTAAGAACTTGTGACATATGCACCAGTTAGTCTCAAAAATTGTGACTAACTTGTAAAGGATTTTAACATAAGCAACAGCAATAATAATATACAGGTTTCAATAACTATAGTAGTAGTAGCAGTAGCGGCGGCGGCGGCAACGGCAACAGCAGCAGCAGCAACAGTAGTAGTAGTAATAATAATAATAATAATAATAATAATTATTATTATTATTATTATTATTATTATTATTATTATTATTATTATTAGATAATATTTGGTCAATATGTACATTCAATTGTAATTATTTAGTTGCTAATTCCTTGTAGTCAATCTCCTCAATTATAGGAGGAAATGTTGTATTGTTTTTATTATATAAAGAGCTCCCTCTCCCTCGATACGATTCATTGAGGTTGATTTATCACATGGTATCAGAGCCATATAATCTCTCTCCTATCTTTCCCTTTATTTACGATTCTTCCTTTGCCCTGTTCTTCCTTCCTCCCTTCCATGGCTGCCGACAATTCTTCCTTCCCCAATACCGTCCCTCACCTGACCACCGTAAAATTATCCTCGACAAATTATATGGTCTGGCGCAATCATATGAAACTCCTTGTTGCTCTTCACCATTTTACTGCTCATATCGATGGCACCTCAACCCAACCGCCGGCCACCATTCTTAATAAAGACAAATCGATACCGAATCCCGATCTTACTAAATGGACCTTTGATGATCAAAAGGCTGCTCTTCTCCTCCTTTCTTCTCTCACTAAGGAGGCTGCCTCTGAAGTTCTTGGTCTCTCTACAGCCCGCCAGATCTGGTTAGCTCTCGAAAATGCATACAACAATGCCTCGGTCGAGCGTGTTCAGTCGCTGAGGGACTCCTTACGACAACTCACCAAAGGTAACACTTCTGTTACATATTTCTCTCGTCGTTTTTGAGTTATCTGTGAACAACTAGCCGCCATCGGTCATCCGGTGGCGGACATTGACAAACTGCATTGGTTTTTATGCGGCCTCGGACCGTCTTATGAGGTGTTTTCCATGACCATTCGTGCAACCAAACCAGCCCTTTTGTTCAGTGATTTAGTGGCTCAAGCAGAAAGTCACGAACTATTTCTTCAGTCGCTTCACGGGACTGCTGCTCCACCAGCCGCATTCCACGCTCAAAACAGACGTGACAGCTCTAATCCGGGCCGCGGTTGTGGCTTCTCTGCTAGGGGTACTTCTTCCCGTAGCCGAGAACGTGGGTCTTTTTCTCGCAGAACTTCTCATTGTCAATTATGTCGTACTAATGGACACTACGGCTCCGCTTGTCCAAGTTTGCATACATATGCTGCTCAATCTCGTCCATCAGACGACTCAATAGCTAAAGCATTCCATGCCCGGTGCCATGTTACCAATGATTCCCCAAATTGGGTTGGTGATTCCGGGGCCACGACTCACATGTCTCCGCCCCATGATTCTTTCCACAACAAGGCTCCTTATACAGGTACACACCACGTTGTTTTTGGTAATGGTCAACAATTGCCAATAACACATACGGGCTCGACAACTATTTCCAATACTATTCCTTTACGCAATGTACTGATTGTTCCTAATCTCACCAAAAAGTTATTATCAATAAGCAGATTGACCGCTGATCATTCGGTGGATGTTTTATTCTCTGAACACTTTTTCCATATTCAGGATCGGAAAACAAAGCAGATAATCGCTAAAGGAACGTGTGAGAATGGTCTTTATGTGCTCACGGATGAACCAAGAGCTTTTGTTGCTACTACAGTTTCAAATAAAGCCTCTTACGAGTTATGGCATGCTCGTTTGGGCCATGTTTCTTTTGATGTTATTTCCATTTTGAAAAACTTTGGTGTTTTATCTGTTACTTCGTTATTGCCAAAACCTACTATCTGTTCTTCTTGCCAACTTGCAAAGGGACAACATTTGTCCTTTGATTTAAATTTAAAGCGTGCTTCTAATCCTCTTGATTTGGTTCATTGTGATTTATGGGGTCCCTCACCAATTACTTCTACAGATGGCTATCGTTATTATGTTATTTTTGTTGACGATCATTCCAGGTTTACATGGTTTTATCCACTTAAAACCAAGATAGGATTTTATTTCGTTTTACCGACTTTTATTAAACTTGTCCAAACACAATGCTCGAGAAAGATCAAAACACTCCAAAGTGATGGCGGCACTGAATTTGTGAACCATACCGTTCGAAAAATTTTGGAGGATAATGGCACCTTTCATCGTTTCTCGTGTCCATACACGCCCCAACAAAATGGTCATGCGGAACGAAAACATCGGCACATAGTCGAAACGGGTCTTGCAATGTTGTTTAATGCTCACGTACCAGCTTGTTTTTGGGTAGATGCATTTGTTTCGGCCACATATATTATCAACCGATTACCATATACTCTCTTGGATAACAAGTCTCCGTTTTAACTCATCTTTGATCAAGAGCCTCATTACTCAAACTTTAAGGTTTTTGGCTGCCAAGTCTTTCCTTATCTACGAGACTATGCAAAACACAAACTTGAACCTCGCAGTCTTTCTTGTGTTTTTATTGGGTACACCACCCAACATAAGGGATATCGGTGCCTTGACCCAACCACTTCTCGCATTTTTATCACTCGACACGCTCGGTTCAGTGAGGTATCTTTTCCATTTAAAACCACATCTTCAAACTCGGATCTCAACAATTTGGATCTGACCACCTTCCTTGATGACATTCCTGGATCTGTTTCATCTATTATTCCTGTAACCAAGCCCAATATACCTTCCAGCCCAGTAACTACCACATGTCCCATTTGTCCTTTACAAAATTTTCCTAGCCAAGACTCACATAATCCACCCATTAATTCTCCCACTACCAGCGGCCCACTACCTACACCACCTACAACTCCCACGGTCCAAATACCCACCCCACCGACAACTCCCACGGCCCCAATACCTACCCCACCTACACCTCCCATGGCCCAAATACCTACCCCACCTGCAACCCTTATGACCCAAATACCTACACCACCTACACCTACAACGGCCCAACCAACCTCAACTACTCCACACTTAACGACCCAACATACCTCTCCAAGCCCACTATTTCATCATGCCGATCCTGCTGATGGTCCCACTCAAGATAATATCAATACTCATCCGATGGTTACACGATCCAAAGCAGGGGTGTTTAAACCCAAGTACCAAGCGAACTTTGCTTCGCTCACCACTCATGCCTTACACGTGGCTCTGTCCACTCTTACTGAGCCCCGTGGTTTTAAAACTGCAGCTAAGGATCCTAAATGGATGGCAACAATGATGAGGTTGAGGCTTTAAAACACAATAATACTTGGACCCTGGTTCCTCGACCTACCTCGGCCAACATAGTTGGATCCAAGTGGGTTTATAAGATTAAGTATCATTCTGATGGGAGCATTGAACGCTACAAGGCTCGCTTGGTAGCTCAGGGGTTTACCCAAATTTCTGGCTTGGATTATTCCCACACCTTCAGTACTGTAGTTAAAGCCTCGACTGTTCAAATTGTTTTATCCCTTGCAGTTTTGCACAACTGGCGATTGCATCAACTTGATGTCAAAAACACTTTTTTAAATGGCCATTTGCAGGAAACAGTCTTTATGGAGCAACCACCAGGTATATTAACCAACAGTACCCCAATCATGTCTGCAAACTATCCAAGGCTCTCTATGGATTAAAACAAGCTCCTCGGGCATGGTTTCATCGATTGAGCACCTTTCTTCTATCCTACGGTTTCACGTGCAGTCGTGCCGATACCTCCTTGTTTGTTCTACACAAAGACTCATGCATCATGTATCTCCTTGTCTATGACTCTATGTTGACGATTTGATACTCACAGGAAACAATGAAACCGCCATCACCACCTTTATATCCCATCTTCATAATGAGTTTGCTATCAAAGATCTTGGGGATTTAAATTATTTTTTGGGACTTGAAGTTGCTTATACCGATTCAGGACTTTTTCTCACTCAGTCTAAATATGCCAAAGATATTCTTCAGTGAGCACATCTTTACGATTCAAAACCGGTTAGTACTCCACTACCAGCTCATGAGTCCTTTACTACTAATGGTTCATCATTCTCCGACCCAACGCTTTATCGCTCCCTCGTTGGTGCCTTGCAATATCTGACGATTACTCGGCCAGATTTAGCCTATGCGGTGAATCAAGTGTCGCAATTTCTTCATGCCCCGACCACTGATCACTTTCAAGCTGTCAAACGTATTCTTCGATATGTCAAAGGAACTATTTCTTTTGGTCTTACTTTTAGTCGTCTGCACAAGAATTCTATTCTTGGTTATTCGGATGCTGATTGGGCTCGATGTGTAGATACTCGCCGCTCCACTTATGGGTACTCGATTTTTCTTGGTGGCAATCTTGTGTCTTGGAGTGCAAAGAAGCAACCCACCGTCTCTCGTTCCAGTTGTGAATCCGAATATCGTGCTATGGCTAACACCGCCGCTGAAATTATATGGATTACTCATCTTCTACGTGAGTTGCATGCTTTACCGCCTGATCGGCCCACTCTACTTTGTGATAACAAAAGTGCTCTTTTTATGACTCAAAATCCGGTTTCACACAAACGAGCGCAACACATTGATCTAGACTATCATTTCATTCGTGAACTGGTAAACTCTGGGAAGCTCTACACAAAATTTATTCCAACCAATCTTCAGGTGGTAGATATTTTTACTAAAAGTCTTCCGCGCACTCAGTTTGAAATATTTCGAGCAAAGCTTCGCCTTGGACCGCCACCGTTTCGATTGAAGGGGGGGTATTAGATAATATTTGGTCAATATGTACATTCAATTGTAATTATTTAGTTGCTAATTTCTTGTAGTCAATCTCCTCAATTATAGGAGGAAATGTTTTATTGTTTTTATTATATAAAGAGCTCCCTCTCCCTAAATACGATTCATTGAGGTTGATTTATCACAATAATAATAATAATAATAATAATAATAACAATCTATAATATCAAAATCTTATAAACATTGCATTACAAAATTTCAGAAAGAAAAAAAACGGTATACAAAATGCACATTAATGATAGTTTAGCAATTTTTTCACAAATTAAAAAGGCACAAATGAACAACATCTGACATCAACAAGTTGAAAATACAGATCAGTAGAAATTTGAAACTCAACTATCCTTTTCTTTTGGCAATAGTTTTGGAGATGATTTGAACCAAGGTACCCAAACAGAGGTTGTCTCTTGGTACATTTTATAGGCATCAACCCTATACTCTTGTTTGAGCATCCTTTTCTCTACCAATGTGGTCACATAAGCCAGGCATAAGGTGTTTATGAGTGCGCCCACAAAGACCCAACGGCCACCTAGGTTCCAACCAAAGATGGCTAGTCCCCACCACCAAAGTTGCTCACCAAAATAGTTCGGGTGCCTAGAATAGTACCACAAGCCTTCATCAAGATTGGGCACCATAGCCTTTCCTTCCTCTTTTAACTTCTCATTCTTGCTCACAAATGTGTGAAGTTGGGTGTCCGCGAAATAGGCGTAGACGATGCCACAAACGCACACAACTAATGCGATTATGTCCCATATGTTTAGTGGCTTGTTCACCGAGTGAACGGTGTACAAGGGTAGACATACACCAAATAGAAATACCTGGTTTACAAAATTGTAAATTGTTTACTAGATTTACCAAAGAGAAGTGATTAAATCCGCAAGAATAAGATTGTACATGTATTTTTTTTTTTAAATAAGGGTGACACCAACATAACACGAAATCTGTAGGTTACGGCTTACTCTAAATGGTACTCGCGTGTTTCAAGTCAAACCCATTAACACGTTTAGCTAAATTGATTGTGTTCAGGTTGACGCATTTAATTATAAAAAAAACAAAGTGTTTTGTGTTAACTAATTGGGCATTTTACGTGAAAAAAAAAAAAATAGAAATGGACATTAGCTTTAAAGTTTAACAGTTTAATTTATATACATTTGTAATTTTAGAGTATTAATATGGAAAAATAATAATATTAATTTTTCGGTTAAACAAGTCGTGTTGGAGTTGAACTACCAAAACACTTTTCGTGTTCAAGTTTACGCGCATGACAACGATTTTCGTGTTTGTGCTGGTTCAGTTGCTATCCATAAACCCGTGAACACGACCCATATAACACCCTTTTTAACATCGTAATATATTATCTCCAGTTAAAATCTTGTTAACATTCCATTTAATGAGGTATGACTTCTTAAACCAAACAATCAATGGAGATCAGTATACCTGTTGAATGAGGTAAACACCGAAGAACGAAACCCACCACCAGTTTTGACCATGTTGCTGAGCCATATCAGTGAACCTCCAATCTTCTCTGGCACCCCATTGCCATTTTTCCCGACGAAAATAGTTATGGGTCAGTCTGATGGCCCAAACCCATGTCAAAACCACCACCACCGTCGACCGCCGGGTGACTCCCAAAGTAATGCACCAACAACACCGGAATCACCGTCCAGTACAGATCTATCATCTGTATATATGATAAACCATCAAGCACTGGTAGATCTTTGGAAAAAAGATACCAAACAACACTAACTAGAAACTGTTTGATGAAATGTCTAAACGAAAAGTAATTGACAAATAGCCCCGTTTAAAAAAGTTTGTGGCTCGTTTCTAGCTTGAAATCGGCTTTGTTTGTATACTAGCGAATTGAGCCAGATCGGTTTGTAAATGAGCTAAGCCCAAGTTAAAATAAGCTCGACTCGTTGGCTCATTTAGCTTGCTTGTTAGCTCTTTTAAATTAAAGCCTAAGTTTTAACTTATTAACATATTATATAACTTAAACTAAAACATATATTAATAATTATGTGTATGTTAAAAACATCATTTTTTGTTTTAATATATATAATATGTGTAACTATAAAATAAACTTTTTTTTAATAAAAGAGTCGCTTGAACTTTTTACGAGCCGAGCCAAGTCAAGCTCGGGCTTAACATTTCAGTTCGTTAAGATAAATGAATTGGCTTGGTTTGTGAATGAACCATCTCAGCTCAGCTGTGTTTATGAACAAGCCGAGCCCAAGCCCAACCTGGCTCGGGCTCGGCTCGTTGAAGATACTTAAACGTCTAACAATGATAGGTGATGAGATATGATCAAACGTAGATCGGAAACTTTACCCAATTGCTGGATTGGAGGAGGCTAATGAGCCAGAAACCGACATCGATGTTGAGGAAGAAGAGGGTATTGGCTAAGATCAAAGGGTGGTTATAGCACCAGTTCCAGAGAGGGGATAGAAGATGATGAGTTTGGTGGTGGTTTAGGAAGTAGATGTAGAAGACGATTGAAGGGAGAGGAGCCATGAATGCAATCAAAGCATTCTTCAAAGCCATGTTTGATTCACCTAAGATCAAAAGCTTGATGAATGAATAGAATGTATGTTTAGTGTTGTATATATACTATTAGTAGGCACTTGTTCTCTTTGTGTGTTGTCATGTTGTGTTCATCACAAGTTACCCACGGTTGAACATGTAAGATTAAATATATTACGTATTAATATTTAATCTAGTAGCCATATAATCATTTACATTATATAGATCAAAATATATAACAATCCTATTAAATAATTAGTTGGTAATTGTTGATGGACCATATTACCCTTATTAACTAATTAGGGTTTCCTCCTGGGTGCTTATATAAGGAGAATTATGTGGAGGTTAGAGGGTTACTCAGTTACAAAAACAGACACACCCCATAAGATCATAACATCAATTCGACCTCCTCTCCTATACCGATTCCCTTATCGGTTTTACTTAGCCACCATCATCAGTCAGCACCCTAAGGAGGAACCAGACCAAGATGACAATCATGTCAACCTTAATGGCTGCGTCTCCATTGCTGGATTCTCTGCTAACCTGTGCTGATGCAACCAAAGGTATGTTTTCATGTTTTCCATTATGTTCAAACAGAACTGAACCAACATGTGGTATCAGAGCATATGTTGATTAGTCGGTTCTGTTTTTCGTATCCATTATTCTCGGATCATAATCTGGAAAATGGAAGTTTTAAAGTTTTAAAATCAAAACTGTTTTCGGGTTTCATTGTGGCCGAAATCCCTGTTTTCGGAAACTGTTACTTGATAAATCGACTCGAAACTATAAAGGATTAAACTTATTGTCACGAAATCCATTACAAAACCATTAAAATCAGGTTTCGGATTTCCAGATTATATTTTTTATTTTTAGGGTTCATCATTATGTTCTAAGGGAATTCGAAAATTCCATAAGATTTGGAATCTAATTTGGATTGATGGGTGTTTTTAATGTTTTGATCTTAATTTTATCTATTAGAAATTTCGAAAACTGTTAAAGATATTCAGTTATTATTTTCGAAATATTGTGATAAATTTAGATCAGAAATAAAACAGGAAACATTATCTCCACAATCCCTTAAAAATCGAGTTTCTGTTATTATCACAATCAGACCACGACTAGAGACCATCAGATCTCGACTAGAGACCACAAGGTCTCGACTAGAGACCACAAGGTCTCGACTCGAGACCACAAGGTCTCGACTCGAGACCACAAGGTCTCGACTCGAGACCACAAGGTCTCGACTCGAAATCATAAAGGTCATCAGAAGTCTATAACTCGAGATCAGAAGTCCACAACTCGAGACCATCAGGTCTCGACTCGAGACTACAAGGTCTCGACTCGAGACCATAAGGGCTTAAAACTTCACAACTCGAGACAACAGTCTCGACTCGAGATCACTGCGTTTTCGACTAAAGGCACTCGAGACCATGTTTGCGACTAGAGATCTCATTATGGAGTCGAGATCTCATAAAACATAGGCACTCGAGACCATGTCCGCGCTAACAGGTGGTTTGCTATTAAATACTTGGTTTTGTTTATACTTAATTAAATTAATAAGGATCAAATAATGTTTTACAAAACCAAAATGGCTTAACTTGAATGAGCTTCTGATGTATCAATTCTGGCCAAAGCTGATTTGATGCATCTATTTATTGTTCAAGTATTATAAAAGCTATGTTGAGTATGCATTACAAACGTGAAATGTCTTAATTCTGGCCAAAGCTGATTTAATTCATTTATGTTTAGCATGCTTGACAAGTGCATAACTAAAGTGATTGTCTCAATTCTGGCCAAAGCTGATTTGTCACAAACACTTTGCACATTTGCTTAAATGATTACACTTCTGGCCAAAGCTGTTTTGTCTTCGTTTAAGTAGAATTTTTTTAGCTAAATCTATTATTTTGATGTTAGTAATAGACATATCACAATATCTTCACATAATGATCCTTAGATTAATGATCCTTAATTAAGTTTTTTATGATCATTTCGTCTGCCTTATTCTTATTACCCATAATGTTACTCACTATAATTTTTCTTCTTTATATCAATATCTCATCCACTCTAAATTTTTTAAACCTAAAATGTTTGCTTTATTTAAAGTATTTAAAGTTTCTATTAGAATTAGCTCTTAAATTAAATCCTTGATTATTTCCTAAGACACGATAATCCTATTGCTCTCTTCTGATAAAGATTATAAAGAAGAAAGTTAGAGCATGATGAATAGGACAAATCGAACATGATGTCTATTATGATAATCAAGAACTCTCTAACGTAAATGCTATCACTAAAGTTATTCCAGATTACGTCTTTCCTGAGACTAATCTTTATTTATGGAATAATCACTAGAATTCCTAAGATGCATGCCTTAATTTGAAACTCTAAACTATAAAGTTAAGTGGTATATGTGAATACATTATAATGTACAAAACCATGACCCATAAAGTTAAGGGCTTACGCATGGAAATAAGTACATTTTTCCAGTACATTACATACTAAGATTTTCACTTGTACAATTTGATGCATTATAAATCAACTACAACACTCTAAAGTACCAAAGTACAAATGAGTGTGTTGATAAGCAACATATGTACAAAGAAATAAATGTTTGAAGCTGGAAAATAAGTTGTTGCTCACCTTACAACCACTTAAAACGTTTAAAGAGGATTGTTCTAAGGTCCATAGACAAATTACAAGTGCTAATTCCAATTTTAAGGTTCTTCAAGGGAAAATCTCACTGCATAATTATGTCATTAGGCTAGACATAAGCAACGAGACTATCCATTATTCTAAAGAACAGTTGGGTAAATTAATTAGATAGTCACTTACTAATGATATTTAAGTCTGATAATTTCAATATTCCAATTAACACATGATTAGTTGACTCTAGTTCCATACGTTTCCTTACCAGAACTCGACAAATAACTAATATGAGAGTTAGTGACAAAATTAAATGTTAAGGCTATAAGAACCATAATAAGCAGTCTTCTAACAAAGTTTTTCGATACATTACATGTTCTGATTATTAATCAGAGTACAGTATCATTACTTAGGCTATGTCATGAAGGTTGTGAGGTTTGCATAGTCAACATAAAGTCACACTTATCTTCAACTCTCATCTTATTTGTTCTGACTATCTGGATTGAAACATTATTAAAAATGAAACTAGATGATACCTTACATTTTTCACAACTTTTGTCATCATACAAATGAGAATTTGACAAAAGGAAAATGAGACTTATACATTTCATCCATTATAACCGAAATTCATGAGACATCATGACTTTCTTAATGAGGATGATTATTCAACTAATCTCATTCTAAGTGATTTTAAATCATGACGTTAAAGCCCTAAATCTGACTTGGCTTAAGGAATAAGTATGGGTCCATCATAAGTCATTTTTTTTTTGACATTCGTGGAACTTATTCCAAATGGAATATTCAGACATAATTCATTTATCATTTAAAAGACTATCAACTTGTATCTAAATTTCGTCGCATATGGCCCACGGTCTTAGAAAAAATCTATTCATATATATACTTAATTAGATTTCTATTAGATATGTCCCTAAAGTTTCTTATGATATTTGGACATTAAAGAAATCAAATAAAGTCTAACGTATATGTGATAGGTTCCCACGTCACGTAGCTCATTGAAATTTCTCTTGTAGCATTCTAGAGATATTAAAGATCAGTGGGAGCATTAAGTGTCTTAATAATAACTTGCAATAGTTGCAAGAGGTGGGGGAGTGAAAATTTTACATTACTTCAATTTACACCTCTTGTACAAGACACTGCTCCATCACGACATTGTTCTATCATAATTTGTCTCCTTAAAATCTAATGCTACTCTTACAAAAGTTTCATAGTTGCTTAATTGTGGGCACACTTAGATTTCTTACCTAAACTAACATAATCCTCAACAAGAGAAACTACAACGACTAACGTCATTAATTTATGTTTCTCTATTAGAATTTGTTGGTCGTTACATATTGACCCTAAGCATGCTGAGTTCCTAAAGATCCCTAAGGTCAGTGGGAGCAGTCAAAGTCCTTATTATAACTTGCAAGGAGTACAAGAGGCGGGGGGAAGAGTGTCATTAAATTTCACTCCAAATTTAACTCCGATTACACCTCTTGTACACCATACTGCACCAACTATTATAAACTTAGAATGAAAATAATAGCAACCTAACCAAGAGCTAATCCATAAAACTGAAACTTCTAATGAACCCAATAATCAACTCAGGAGGTCATCTAGGTTTAAAAGCCTACTAACTTTGATGATTACATAACCTCCCTAACTAAAGTTGAAATGGATTTTGGAAATGTTTACTGATCCTATCTCTTAAAATTAAGCCATTAGTGTCAATCAATATTCTTAATGGAATAAAACAGTTTTCTAGTAAAACTGATTTTATGTGTTCGTATAACGTTTGAGATTTGATTGAATTACCTAAGAGTATTCATAACTAAATCAAATCCTAATATAAAAGTTAAGACACTAAGAAGCATGGTTGATTGTCAAAGGTTATACTCAGGAAGAGAAAAATTATGAAAGAGTCTTTCTTACCTATCTTACAAAAGATTTCTTTAAGGATCATCACTGTTCTAGTAGCTTATAACAATTTTGAGCTACATTAGATGAACATTATAAACAATTTTCCTTAACAAATGGCTGACACATTTACATGTTCATAAGACAACCTGAAAGTTCTAAACTTATGGTTAAAGAACAGTTTGTTTATAAGTCAATAAAATCCATGTATGGGTTAATGCAAACATCATAATGTGATGAAAAGCTAACGTAATTATTTTCATCAACAACCAAGTGGATTAATGTACCTACCTCAAGATGAGTGGGAGCAACTAAGATAAACTTGTCTATATAGATGACATTCTTTTGACAAGTATGTGTTACATAAGTCAAAGCATTGTTAACACAAACTTTGATATAATAGATCTCAGATATATCTCTTATGTAATAGATATCATAACGTACTGAGATAGACCCAATGGGATATTAGTTCTGTTCCATAAGTTTAACATTAAATGGGTCCTTACATATGTAATTAAATACTGCTCTCCTTTAGAGGATAATAGGATAAATAAGATTGTTTATTTACGCTTCATTAATTAGAAGCATTATGTAAGTTTAAGTCTATACTCGTTTAGATATTACTCACATTGCAACACACTAGATATGTCTAGATTATTGTGAAGCATCTGATGGAGTATTACAATATCTTTAAAGAAATAAGAGGCTATTATTTGAAGAAGAAGTGAGAATTAAAACCGGTTTATTACTTTAACTTTGTGATGTTCAAATATGACAAAATGTAATTTCGGGTATATCCTTATGTTAGCAGACAAAACATATCTCATGGAGGAGTCATAATTCACTGATATTAACAACCTAAGTTATAACAACATAATATAGTCACTAAATGTTGTTAGAAATTTATCAGTGGACTCATAAGTTTATTAGCTCCATATAATTAATGTTTTGAAGACTTAGTGTGATAAAGTCAGCTACCATGACTCCTTGAACAGTAACAGTTCAAGAGGTGCTGCATTAAATTTCGATACGCAATTAATTATTCGTTTATGAACGAATTGAGGAAACTAAGTTTGTATCGAATTCATTCATGATATGCTTAAGGATCCTATATCTGAAGGGCCACTACCCATAAGTCTTATTAAGAGAGCTCAGAGACGGGTATTAGTTACTGGCCATGCGCAATTGCATATCGTACTATGAATGACTAAGTATTAGTTAATTTTTCCTCATCAGTTTGATTTTGTACGTCTCTAAGAATATGTCAAGTCGACATAATGGCATATAAGACAAATAAAGTTACAAATCAAACAAAGGGCTTATGCGTATTTTGATCATGACGATTAGGTTTTAAATTAAGGCTATAGTATGATTAATGGGGGTCCTGAGTCGCATAATGATTCAACGGCTGTATTTTTCTGCTATAGTACTTGTTTAAGGCTAAAATGAGTGTTAACTCCTGATCAGGCTTATCTAATACTCATAGTAAATGATTACTCGGCTAAGTGGGAGAATGTAAGATTAAATATATTACGTATTAATATTTAATCTAGTAGCCATATAATCATTTACATTATATAGATCAAAATATATAACAATCCTATTAAATAATTAGTTGGTAATTGTTGATGGACCATATTACCCTTATTAACTAATTAGGGTTTCCTCTTGGGTGCTTATATAAGGAGAATTATGTGGAGGTTAGAGGGTTACTCAGTTACAAAAACAGACACACCCCATAAGATCATAACATCAATTCGACCTCCTCTCCTATACCGATTCCCTTATCGGTTTTACTTAGCCACCATCATCAGTTAGCACCCTAAGGAGGAACCAGACCAAGATGACAATCATGTCAACCTTAATGGCTGCGTCTCCATTGCTGGATTCTCTGCTAACCTGTGCTGATGCAACCAAAGGTATGTTTTCATGTTTTCCATTATGTTCAAACAGAACTGAACCAACAGAACATTCTTTTATGTGTTCACTCACTTTAATGCCTTTTTCAATGGTATATATTTGAAAAAGATTTATAAATCATACATTTATATAGAGGAAGGTTAACGTACATTACGGCTTAACGTACATCACGTACGACAGGTAATTACGCACGTTCATTTTAAAATCACGCACGTTGTAACTCAAAAATCCAAAATCACGCATGTTGAAACACAATAATCACGCATATTATAGAACAAATCACGCACGTTGTCGTACGTGAAGTACGTTAAGCCGTAATGTACGATATACTTTTTCTACCTCTAAATTCATATCTCAAATTTAAAATTCCATAGTTACCCAAATAAAATTGTATAAAACAATATTTAATAATTTTGAAAGATGATTACAAGAACCAGATAAACACTTATACCTTTTACTTTAAAAGTGTGGGAACGCATCTTTCTCATCCTTAGACCTTTTTTAATAATAAAATAAATAATGAGAGATAAGCGAAGAGAGAGGATGCAATATGAGTGGGAGTATAACACTAAGCGAGATTGAAAATGTTGTACTGTGTAGAGGTGGGGAGGTGTTCCCTCTGATACCGATACCGCATGCCACATCATCCATCCTAATTCATCCCAATTGCATTCCGTGTAGGGGCTGACCCATCAACCAACGTCCATGAAAGGAACAGTAATGTGTTTTTTTTATACGCTAAAATTATGATCCCCCCCCCTCCCAATTTAATTTTGGTTAAATCTCCTGATCCATCGACTCCGTGTACCCTATCTACGTGAGACATATATAACTGCTTACCTCATACTCTTTAACTTTTTTTACGGCTTAAATTACACCAAATCTGCCTTCAGATGTTCGAACCCTTGACCTCAAGGGGAGCAATACCTTGACTCTAATGATTTTGTCAATTAGACCCAACCCTCCACCCCAGCTAACACTCTTTAACTATAACTATAATATATATGTTTCAATTTAATTTATAAATATAAGAAGAAAAATGTTTGAAAAAAAAGGCATTTGGTCAACCCTTAATATGTTTTTGATGATCATCTGTAGGCTTTTAGCAAGTAAAGGAGGTTAAAGATGATGCGCAGAAAGCAGTTATCATGCGTAACGATAATTTAAGGATGTAATGGTGCGGCTAATCATCACACCCCTTATCTCCCTCACATGCACATTGTATATGCCAGTGGTACAATTGCTTTCTTTTATTTAATTAACTAGTTTGCATATGATATTATGATACTTCTTCTTATGACTCATTTCACGTACATAATTATGCATTTGTGTATATTAACCAGTGTTTTTTGAACGCAAAACCAGACCCGTTAAAGTAGGAACAGTCGGTGTCAGTGGTTCATTAAAGGGTGTGGTGATAAGGTGTCTCCTCTATATTATAGAGGCGGAGGGTTCAAATTCTGCAAGGAGTATATTAGGAGAATGTTACTTTGCGGTTCAAGAAAGAAAAAAATATATAAATATAATCCCTTTCGTAATTGGTTAAATGGTCCCCTACTATACGGCCACAGCTAAGACTAAAGAGCCCAGAATCAACGCACACATCAGATCTGGCCCTTTTTTATGCTTGCTCTATTTGGAGGATTTGTTTGTAAAGAGGCTACACAAGTTGTGGACCATGAGATTACGGATGCAAATCGAATCATTGTTATCATTTCAAATTGTTTTTTTATTCCTTAATTCGCATATAATATTTTAGCTAGTTTTTATGATACATGATATAATTGATATATTATTAGGAAATTTTCTAAATGAACAAAAAACATTATTTTTATATTTCAGGTTAATTGTTATGATACTATTAGGCCAAACGGAGTGCTTCCTATTAGGGCTGTAAATGAACCGAACGAACACGAACAAGGCCATGTTCGTGTTCGTTCGTTAAGGAAATTAACATGTTCACGAACGCATACGGAACATGAGTTTATGTTCGTGTTCGTTCGTTAAGGAAATTCAATTGTTCACGAACAGTTCGTGAACACTGGTCTCGAATACAAACGAACGTAAGCAAATAAAAATAAACGTAAACGAACATTTACTTGAAAATAAAAAAATGAAAACATTGTTATCCTTAACCATTGGATTTAAGTAGTTAAATACAACCATCTATCTATACTTTCTATAAAAGGAGAAATCTCAATTACATAAGAAAAGCTGATGTGTCAGCTTGAGAGCATGTCCAACAAGGCTTTTCTTATGTCATTATTACATCATAAAGCCTAATATATAAATCACTTTAATTTGATTTCAGACCACTGTATTGTGTATTCAAATGGTCTGGCTCACATTCCAAAGGGCAAACCACTGCCCTTTTATAAGAAAGTAGCAGATGCTTCCTTTGGCAAAGGTATACCTAGCAGCAGATGTTTTGAAATTGCGGGTAATTTGAAATTCAAAATGCATGGGGATATGTAATTTTCAATTAATGTATGTCATTCACTCACTTCTGTCAATTATCTTCTTATATAAACGTGTTCTCTACTTTTGTATTTTCAAACCACATTTCTAATGTATCTCTCTCTCAAATCCCTTCTTCTCAATACTCGGCATTTGTTCATAAAGGATAACAGAAAACTGAAGCTCTCTCTGTCCCACTTTCAGAAAATTTTTTGGGGATGTGGTTTGCCTTGATCATGGTAATGTGATATATATGATAATGTTTGTTTTTCTTTTTGATTTTTACTAAAGTTTTGTTATCTGAGTTATGACTAAATGATGATTGTGAATGATCTGCTGCAGATGATGATGATGATGATGATTGTTCTACGGTTGTTTCCAGTGTCATTGTTTCAACATCGTTTAAAGTATGTGTTTTTTGCTACTCCAGTTTTGAAATTTTGAATTCTTAATTTTCAAGTGATATACTCTAATTCTCGCTTTATATTTCAGTGTAATCACAGTTGTTTGAAATTCATACAATCTGTTGCGGGTTATTATAGGTTTGTATTAAAAGAAGCATAAAGTTAAATTAAACACAAAGAAAGATTATTAATAATGTACATTTAAATGATGATTATATATATGATTTTAGGCAGATGATGATGTAGAACCCGCAGTAGTTCCTACTAAACGCAAGAAAGTATCTACTACTGCTGTAAGATAAGGTTTTATCTTACTAGAGTAATGGTCTTTCCTGCCTTTTTTGTATTAAAAGAAGCATAAAGTTTGGTTTAAAGCAGCTCTTTATGAACAAAGTTAAGGATTACGTATATGAGGACAAGGCTACTCTTTAACAGCTGAAGAAGTGTTTTCATGTACTGCATCTTGATCTGTTCATGAGAGATCAGGTTTTGATGCGCTGAGTACTTCCGTGGAGTTCATGGCGATTGTCGAAGATATACATTGATGGAGTTTAAAGCTAAAAGCACTAAATTTTTGCTGTTAGGTTCGTAAATTTCTTAGTGGTGTTGTTAGATTTTAAAGTTTCGTTGTAATTTTAAGCTGAATAAGTATTATTATGTAATTTTTAATATCATCTGATTATTGCAGATTGGTATTTTTGATGTAAAAGTGCAATTGTTTCTAAGTTTAATTAGATTATGTTGATATTGTATCAATTTCTGTTAGTGTATAGAGAACATCTGCTCTAAATCATCATCTGCTGATATAACGGCTGTTTGACTTGCTACTGTTGTCAATTGCTAACATCTGTTGTTGCCAACATCTGTTTGACTTGCTACTGTTGGAAACGGGAGAGGCTTTAACAGATGTTCGCAATATCTTTGTATTCCAAATGAATAGATTTTTTATCTGAGTTATGACTAAATGATGATTGCTGATGTGTCAATTTTTTATCTGAGTTAAAATACATTTAATTTCAAACTACTGCTCTATATTTAAATGTCAAAGGTCTGGCCCACATTCAAGAGTGCAAACTACTGCCCATAGCCAAGAAAGTATAATTTAGCAGATGCTTCCTTTGGCAAACATATACCATAGCAGTGGTTTTGAAATTGCCGGTAATTTCAAATTCAAAATGCCTCGGGATATGTACTTTGCAATTAATGCACCTCACTTAATCACTTCTATCTTATGGTAAAGGCGTCTTATAGGTAAATGAATAGGTTAATTGTAATTATAATAACGCGTTTAATTTTATATTTTTCCTATGTAAATGCATTATGTAACACCCCGTGTTTCAGGGAAGTCAAAGTCAAGTCAAGGTCAAGTCAACGACCGATTTCGCGCAACCGACTAGTAATAGGTTTCTTTTATTGTAACTATTATGTGGAGTAAGTGTCTATAAATGCAATAAATCGAAGTATGTTAACCGTTAATCGATCGACCCGCGACTGTGAATTATAGGAAGTAACGATGCGATAAAGTTAACCAACTATTAATCAAGCTATGCAGATCGAATCGACAATCGAATCGTGATACGAACCGCTACTCGACTTACAAGATTCGGTTATTATGTGTATGTGTGCTCTATGTGTTACTTGTGCATGTTATTTATATTGTGTTGTGATAATCAAGCGAGTCGCAAATCGAAACTCGAAACACAATCTAACACAATCGAACTCAAATCGCAACCTACTCGCAATACGAGAAACGGAAGTGTTATAGGATGTTGTATGTTAGATATAGTAGTTGGGACTAAAAGTAATTTGACTAAGAAGCCCTATCGTATCGAACCGCTCGCAGTCGAGACCGAAACGTCAAAAATCGTCGCGTCAAACAATCGAACCATGTGCCATCCGGCCGGATAGCCATCCGACCGGATAGCCATCACGCAACAGACTAAGTGCCATCCGATCGGATAGCCATCCGACCGGATAGCACAAGGTCTCATAACAGGAGTCATCCGACCGGACCGTCATCCGGGCGATATGTCATCCGACCGGATAGCCCTTTCCTCTTTTGGAATCCTATAAATACCCGTGTCACTCTCCAAACTTTCCACTTTTGGCAAGTGACGTCCGACCAGCACGCTCTCCTCATCTTTTCTCTGATTTCTCTCGATTCCGGTAAGATCTCGCCCTAAATCTTGTACTTTCTTGATCTACACACAATTCTACACCTTTCTATCTTTCAAATCTTAACTTTTAACCGTGAAATCACTAGATTTCGGGTGTTCTAGGATGATGTCATCATGTGTTCTTCAAGAACTTCATGTTTTGGCCTAAATCCACCAAGAACAACCTAGATCTAACCGATTTCCACACGAATACACGAAGATCTACACTAGGTCTACACATAAACGTAGTGAAAAACGATTGAAAGATGGTTTCTAACTTTCTTTCAACCCTTTTACACTCAAAAACACTCAAAACCAGTAGAATCGGGTTCTTATCTAGTCTTCTACTCATTCTTAGTGTTGTACTAGCTCGGATCTGGATTCTACCCACGAGACCAATGATCTCGGGTTAAACAGGAACGACCGTTGTGAGCCGACAACCGGCTGAGCTAGGGTGATTCCTGGTCAGTTTAGTTGTCTGGGTCAAAAGGGGAGTTCTATTGGCTAACACGTTGTCAAAGTGTCTCGAAATAATCGACAAACCCTCAAAACAACCAAGTGTAGGCCGAACAGGACAACTGGAACGGATTACCATCCGACCGGATTGCCATCCGATCGGATAGGTCATCCGAACGGATTGTCACCCGAACGAATGACACTTGGGTCCCACTTTAAACAATTCTAAACTAAGGTTTGAGTATTGAACGAATTGCAATCCGATCGGACGACCATCTGGTGGGATTACTCTTCGGATCATGAGATACTAAGACTTTAAAGACTTAAACAATTTTCAACATGTTTAATAACCAAGTTGCCATCCGATCGGATTGCCATCCGGTCGAATGACGCTTCTGTTCTAAACTTACCTTCAGTAGGCAACCTCACCACTTAGTCGTCGTTCGACCAGATGACTATCCGACCGGATGACAATCCGAACGGATTGTCATCCGCACGATCAGCCATCCAATCGACCGACTTGATGAATAGAGATGCTTTTACGTTTTCAAATGCTACAACAAAAACTTCAAAAGTCAAGCCATCATACACAAACACCTTCATCTTATAGGAAGAAACAACCCACTCGAATAGTCATCCGACCGGATTACCATCCGACCGGATGACCATCCGAACGGATTGTTATCCGCACGGATTGCTGTCCGCTCGGATTACCATCCGAACGAACTACCATCCGACCCACTCCCTCTCTGTATCGTGTTACGCGTTATTTACCGCATGCTATCGAATCTATTCAGGCTAACTCTACTCGCTAAGTGCTCCCTTCAATCCACCAATCGCTGTGAGTATACTCTATCCCTTTTTGCTTTAACGCACTTTTGGGTGTTACATACGTTACAAATATTCAAACTACAATAATCACACTACTCAATACTATTTGAACGCTAACCGTTAATGCATGTTATACGTGGCTTATGAATGCTTGTTTGTTATGTTTACACGTGGAATGCTGTCTACCTGCCTTAGCAACGATAGTACTATAGTTTGGACTCAGCACCCGTTCACGGGGGTTGTTAAGGACCATTACTTGCATGGATTACGGTGGTAATCATGTATTGCGAACTGCCTCGGGCAGTCAAACCGCAGTCATTGGTATCGATGGATCTATGTCGATAACTAACGTGCTTCATTTCACTATGTGTACGTGCTGGCTATGCGTAAACGAATTCGAACTCTACGTACTATTATCAAACTTGTATGCTCACCTTTACATTTTATGTAATGACTTTATTTTAACGTATGTGACAGGTGCTTAGGACGCATATTTGGTAGGAATTTAAAGCTAGAATAAAGCTTAGGAGTCCAACAAATAGTTGTCTGTAGTAGTCAAACTAAGGGTCTCCAGAAGTAGATAAACAATTGCTGTCTATTTAAATCTGAGTTGTCGGAACAGAATATTTGCCTGGTTTTTGTCTGTAATAATTATTTGCTGTTTGAGACATGGTATGGGACATGTTATTTAAATTGAATACTATGAATAATTGTTATGGAATTTTCTGGACAATCTGTTTCGCTTAGTGCCACGCCCCGATGTTTCCGCCATCGGTTGGGGTGTGACAGATTGGTATCAGAGCGCCATAACTATAGGGAATTAGGCAAGACTCGACCTAGTTCGGGTCGAAGTCTTAGATACCTAGATTATAGTTAAGAACCAACAGACCAACTTGTGCATGTCCGGTAGGGACTATGTATGAGCTTATTTCTCGCTATCCTCGTTTATGCTACACTACCACTGCACTCGAATTTTCAATAGGCGACAAAGTCGAGATTAGGTGTGAGAACCGCAAATTCTCGACGAAAGTTGCTTAAATTACTTGCATTTTATCCACAAAACGGGGAGAATTATGCCAAATCAGGAGTGAAATCCATATTTTGATGAATAATCTCCTCTATTTTATTAAACCAGGGACGAGGTTGTCAAGCCAGGGGTGAAGCCCTAACCTTGACGACTTGTTCCACGCATTTTACAAAATTCTCACCAAGGTCCCAACAGACGATCTGTAGTCGCAATAAAACTAACGGGAACTATGCCAAACACCCAAGAATCGAGGCCAAGGCACGATCCTGAAAGTTGAAGGTGCATGACAGATCCCCTATGAATAGCTGAATCACCTTGGATAGTCGAAGTCTAATAGCCGAAGACAATCTATCCCTCGATTTTATATATTTCAAGATCTGAGCCGCAACTGCTGACTCAGATGATTCGTTGATTTTATGTATCTTTATGTGCATTTATCTGTTTATGTGCTTAAGTTTTGAAAGGATTATTCGCTTTACACTTCACTTCGGTCGACACACACAATCCGCACTGCATTTTTATCTCAATACGCTAACAAATCGCTAAATTATGGACGACCTTATGCTATGATATACGCTCGATCGCTATATTCGAACACTCGCGAACTGGGAATAATAGATTTCTATAATCTGACTGCATCTTGTGACTAAATGTGTATGTGCTTCAGTGCTTACGTGCTCTACATGCTTATGTGCTTCTATGTTTTTGTGAATCTGTGATTATGTGCCTAAGTGTTTTATGTGATACTCGTTACATTGTGTTCCTGAGCTTTAGTATGTAGTAGACGTGTGAGGGAGATACGAATACAATGTGTTGAGTTCCGTGGCGATGTCTGTTGCAGATAATGTCAGCTGGACCATCATCTGGATCCCGACACCCACTTTCTCGCCGAGAAAAGAGGGAGAGACGTTTAGCTGCCATCATCGCTAAAAGTGTGGCGAAGGCCGTGAGTGATGTTTACGAGAATGCCAGCAAATCGTCCGAAGAATCAAGGATCGAAGCTCCTAAAGTTACCAACAAGGCATTCAATTTCAAGCAATTCAAGTCGTGTGGGCCAAAAGAATTCACTGGCGAAGGAGGTCCTACTGCATTATTCCAATGGTTTGATTCCATTGAGGTCACTCTACGACAGAGTGGTTGCCCTGACGACCTTCGAACTCTGAACGCTACCGGCGTCTTCCAGTCCCGTGCACTAGACTGGTGGACGGCCGAGAGAAACAAGCGAGGGAACGACGTAGCCTACGGTCTGTCATGGGACGAACTCAAGGAGGTCATGCTAGAGGAATTCTGCCCTCCTCATGAACGTCAAAAGCTAGAAGATGAATTTTGGGGTATACATCAACACGAGGGTGACAATGCTGCACTCACTGCCCGCTTCAAACAGCTCAGCATCATCTATCCTGATCAAGTCAAAACCCCGGAGATAGCGATAAAGAAATACATCCGAGCTTTGCCCGACTGCGTCGCAGATTTCGTGCATGCGGCTAAGACTACGACGATCGAAGAAACTTACCTACTGGCCACCGAAATCAACGACAAAAGGGTCAAGGCTGGTTTCTGGGATAAGACTCCGAAGCACTTGCATCAAGCCACCACTACTACACCACCTGCTGAAACCAACACCTCAACAAGCAACAAGAAGAAGAACAAAAGAAAGAACAACTCCAGCAACAAGAACTGTGCGATCACTGCTGCACCAGTTCAATCTGTACCAGCCCAACAGCGTCAAGTAGCGGCGCCTGTGGCTAATGCCCCACCTGCAAAGCGGGCATACACTGGGCCACATCCACTTTGTCCTACTTGCACCTATCATCACCCGACAACCGTTAATTGCCGTTTTTGTGCTCATTGCAACGTGTACGATCACTTTACTGCCAACTTCCGTATTCGACAAGCTCCTGCAAATCAAGCTCTGCTCACTACTCCTCAGGGTCAACAAGCTCCTCCGGCACCCGCGGTCAAAGCCAGAGCCTACTTCGCATGTGGCGACCCGAACCATTTCGCCAACGTGTGCCCAAACAGGGTCGTGAAACAAGAGCCTCAGCAACAGCAGCCTCAGCAGCAGCAACAACAGCAACAGCAACAACAAGCCGCACGCGCCAGAACTTTCAACCTCAACGTGCGTCAAGCCCAGGCCGACAACAACGTGGTCAATGGTATGTTCCTTGTGAATGGTATTTATGCTTCATGTTTGT